>SNQJ01S0025898.1:81876-105717 GCA_010110895.2 Picea sitchensis
TACCACTTTTAACCACAATATATAAACTTAAATCTTATCATTAGTATATCATCATTGTATCATATATTAAATATATCACAAGCATATAAAAATAATCACAATCACATCAAATACATAGTACACCAAAATTTATGTGGAAACCCAAATGGGAGAAAACCACAAAATTATTTCTTATAAATCAAAGAATACATTAATTGGAAGCGCCAACTTCCCAATTCTCTAGATACAACTAGAAGGAGGTTATGGCCCCCTATTTACAAGTTCCAATAGGAAGGAAGCCACAAATCCCTGAATTCTCTAGCTCCAACTAGAAGGAGGCTACAACCCCCTAATTCTCGGGCTCCAAATCCCTGAGTTCTCTGACACCAATCGAAAGGAGGCTACAACCCCCTTTCTTTTCCTTGTCTTTCCGCCATGAAATATAAGTGTATACCAACTGCCACTACCACAATCACTACCAATGTCACTACCACCATTACTCCCACTATCACTATCAAACTGTCACTAAACAACCTATCACTGACCAACCTATCCAACTTATCATTGTCACTAATACTCAACCAGATCCTATCACATGGATCATATACCAAGAACACATCTCAACTAGATTTCCAACATCACCAACATATGTCTCGATGGAGCGTGTACCAAACCATCAACCTGTACCCTGCCAAACATCAATCATGTACCACAACCTATACAACAACATGCACATCAACCATGCACCAAAACCTGTATGACAACAAGTTCATAAACCATGCACCAACACTTGTTCCATGTACATCAATCATTAAATGTGCACCAATATATGCATCAATGTATAAACCAAAACCTCAAGAATGCATATTAATCAACCAATATCATATACCATGTATATGCCTCAAGTATATTCCAATATCGCAAATATGTGCATCTAACAATGAACCATAAAAACCATATACAATGTACCAAGGATATGTCTCAAGAATAACACCAAAGCATGAACCTCAACCATATGAAACCGTAAACCAAAAAGGGCCTCAAAGATATGCCTTAAACATGTGCCATACCATTCATGAAACAAGTCTAATGAACTATCGCATCAACCGTCTATCAAACCTTCATTGTTATGCAACCTCAACATGTACCAATATATTCAACAATACAAATCAACCAAAATACCTCAAAAATGTACCATATGACATGCTTCACACATGTACCACACGATATTCCATAAACCACGTACTAAACAACTACCAAAACTCTCAAGATTTGCATCAAGCATAAACAATAATCTCCAAAATATCACCAAGACATGCCACCAATATGAGCCATAACATTACCAATGTATGACACTCAAAACTTACACAATAGCATAGCTCATAGCCCGTGACAACCCTGCTACATAATCATACCTTGTTTCTACCTGGAACAAGCATCCCCTTTACTTTGCCTCATTCTTGATACCTCATATTCACCAATACATAATGTGTTCACTAGATATATATTTAGTGAAATTGTGTTTGAGAATGACATACTCTTGATGTGTATTTATTCTCTTCCATTTAACTTCTTTTAAACCATTTTACCCTTAATTAATTTCTTGTTGTAACCACTTTACCCTTAATTGATTGCTTGTTACAATTGTTTTACCCTTTAACTATTTTACCATTTTTCTTAATTTTAGGGTAATAATTGTTTTACCCTCTTTCATAATTTTAGGGTCATAACTATTTTACCTTTTTGTTCTTAATTTTAGGGTCATAACTATTTTACCCTTTTTCCTAATTTTAGGGTCATAATTGTTTTACTATTTACCCTCATTTTAGGGTCATAATTGTCTTACCATTTTTCTTAATTTTAGGGTCAAGCTGTACTTTCTTGTTTCAACTACTTCACCCATAATTAGTAAACTCATAATTTCTTTGTTGAAACTACTTTACCCATAATTAACTTTTTGTTGCAACCACTTTGACTAGAAAACTTCGTGAACACTTTCTAGAGGCTTCTAGAATAATTGACTTATTATTGACCTTTTAAGATATTCTATATTATTCTTAAGTGTCCTCCAATATTTACAAAGCCATATCTCCTCAAACGTAAGGAGCCACATGATCTACCACCTATAACTAGAAATGACATGACACACACTATCCATCTATGATAGTCTTATTTGAAAAAACACTGAACTTCATGTCTTTATTCCTCTATCAATTGTGGTTTCCATGAACATACCTTTATGGCTACATGTATACTTAATCAAATGCACCCAACACATATGTTGATATCAACCACTCCATCAATGAGAACTAATTATCCATCTATCTGAACCGCATCTCTAGGGCTTCCAAACTTCTCCAAAGGTTGAAATCAATCTCCAAGGGTTGACATGAATGACAACCAACTTGTAGCAATACTTTTCAATTTGAGGGTTGATTTGAGTGTTATTGACATAAAATATAGGATTATGGGGTGAAAGTTATTATTCTCACCAGGTTGATGACTAATGTTAATAGAGGATACATTCATAAGACTACACATGTTTGAATGTATTATTCCTAATATCTATCTAGTTGTATGGGAGCTAAAATAAAACTTAACCCTTGCATGTTTAAATAACACAGACGATTCAAAAAAATCAAAGGAATCATAATTAAAATTCACACCATTCAAGTGNCTACACATGTTTGAATGTATTATTCCTAATATCTATCTAGTTGTATGGGAGCTAAAATAAAACTTAACCCTTGCATGTTTAAATAACACAGACGATTCAAAAAAATCAAAGGAATCATAATTAAAATTCACACCATTCAAGTGATCCACCCTCTTATTCCTAAAGATGTATCTTTCAAATCCTTTAGATGCTTCATTGTAGGCTTAACTTTTCTTCAATGTCACATCATTACTATTAACCTCAATATGGGCAGTAACATACAATATATAGAGAGTTGCAACCTTGATACCATTATACAATAATAATTCACCTCTAACAAACTTCCACATATTCCTTATGGAAACCACATACACCCATAAATAGGTGAACTAGTTCACTAAAAGAAAAATACACTTCGGCCCAAGTACATGCCTCACATCAGGTAAATACTTTATTCTTCCATTTCTATATCCTATTGGAATGGATAATCTACCTACTAGATTGTAATATTCCACTGATAAAATAGTATTCAAATCGGAAATAATTAGATAGAAATGGTAGATAAAGAATGATATAACCAAAACGACGTCACAATAATACTAGAATAATACCAGAAAGACCACTTTGATTAATGATAGCAATGTTCACTTTTCTCTTCAAGGGGGAAACCTCCAACATAGCAAAGATCTATTACAATAATATCCAAGACTAAACTTATCATACCCTCTATTCTTATTTATACTAAATCTATCTATCAAAAGAACAATCTAGAGAAAGATCCTTCTAGAAGAAGAATATTCTATTAGGTCTTCTTACATTTGAATTATTCCTCCTTATTGGTAGGCCTTATTAATATTGACCTTTATTACNGTTAGCGGACTCCTAGGTGGAATCTGTTGGAGTTGTATCTTTCCACTGAACTAACACTTCCTTGATGGTACACTGACGAATATGATGCTCCCGTTGGTCCAAAACTACTTGTGGCTGCAACCAGATGGATCCTTCTTCATCCAACTCGGGAAGGTTGTTACAAGAGAATCTCCCTACGGACAAGTGCACTTCCTCTTGGATACTAGACCCCTATAACCAAGATAGAAAGGTGAAAATGTTGAACACTGACATTCCTTCTAATGAAGCTAAACTAGTCAAGTAATAAGAATAAAGGAATATAAATACCTTTAATAACATTTTCCCTTGCTAGATCCAGGCTGATCTTGATCCAAGTTCTTCAGAAAACACTGCAATGGAAGGAACAACAATGACAAAACATACTTCCTATTCCTACCATGATTAGCTTTGAAATAGATCTATCAAAAAGAAAAAATTCATGAAACATACAGGAATTTGAAGGAAACAGGCCAAGCACATATATATATTAATGAAAACAAAGAAAAATGCTTACAACCATAGATGTAGATGCAACAGCTTCACCAAGATCTCTTTGTCTAGAACCTTGCTCAAAAGTTCCATGAGCAGAATGATTGTAACTTGCACTGATAAATATCCCTTATGAGATCATAAGTTTGATGCCTTCAATGCCTCCCCATTTCACCATGAAGAGGCCTCCTTATATAGGCTTGGAGAGGCCTAACCATCTTAGAGATTCTTGGGATAGGCTGAGGATGTTTCTCCATCAGTTGTGGATCCTCCCTAAGATCTAGCCTTGACCTCAGATTCGAATCCAACAAACTCCAGAGATGAGGGGGATTTATCCTTGATTTTACTCAAGAGTCCAAAAATTTTTCAAACAGGCTAGTGCTCCCTTAAAATGGGGCACTGAGTGTTGCAATTCTCCCCCAAAGGAGGGAAGGGAGCGCTGGCCTCCAAAAATGACTTTTGAATAGTTTTTCCCATGGTAAAAGATTTGTACTCTTTATCAAGTGATTTCTCCTTCTTAAACTAGTCTTTGAAGGTGTCTTAAGTGTTCTTGTAATGTCATTCGAGACATGACATAGGCAAGATTAAATTATTATTCTTGTGACACTTAAGGCTAAAATGCGACACTTGCGACACTGGTAATGACGGCAATAGGTCATCATTAGAGTGAGTAAATTTGATGTGTAACACATTTCCCCCCAAAGTGCAAAGTCAGAAGACGTGATGACTAAAGTACTTTCTATAATATTATAAGAAAGGGTGTGGACTTAGAGAACCTGGTAGAAGTTGCACACAACCATCAAATAAATTTTATGAGATGTTTCAAACCCAAGGCAGGCATACCTTTGCTTGAGTGATAAAGACTTTCAAGGTATGGCTGCCATAAAATACACTGCGGATCCATAATTATATTAACAAAGAGTATAGCCACCAAAGTTACAATGTGGATCTAGACTTCCATGACATGAACTGATTGTAGCCATGAAAAATACATTGTGGATCCACAAGATGACAATACATAGCCACAGACCAATACAAAGTGGATATATGTGAAATTATATGTGTCAATATTCAAGAGAAACATCATCGCAACCTGGGTAAAGTATATACCAGAATGGTCACTCAACCCAGGGTCTTCTTATCGATCCTAATGCCATACAAATCTAACCATGTGAATATATTTTCTGATGTCGAACATGACAGAAACCACTTGATTACCGGTCAATGAGGTAAACCATTAACAAGTGCGAGGGAAATCACCATTGATGTCAATGATTCCCAAGGTACCCTAGTACATTCTGGCGAATGTGAATAGATGAGCTGAAGTCGAACATTCAGGGCATCACCCGTTCAGGCGTCAATGAGATAAAACCACTGTCGAAAGTGAGTAGGCCTGCTATTGAGGCATGCAGGTCCCAAGGTACTAACTGGTTTCTAAGTCCATTTCCTGGATAATGTGTTGAAGTCGACAGGAACAAACTCGTCGAAGGAGGGCCTCGATGTATCCCCCATCAAGGACACGAAACGAACATAGAGATGTAAATTGGTGGATCAAATAAACATGGACTGACACATGTGTTGAAACAGGAAATTTGTGATGGTTCAATCTCAAGGCAGATACTTCCCTTGAACACTACGACACAACAACAGAAACATGACATGGACCAAAACATGATGATGCACTGGATGTTGTGACTTTCGTCGGGTGACCCAAATGAGTAAGAAAAATCAGAGGATTGGTTCAGTGTAGAGGTTCAGCATATTAAAATGCGTGAAAAGACAAAGTGTCGTGTTCACGGGCCACCGTAAGAGTGATTGGTAATGTTTTCAAAAACTACTTGGCTTCCCTCCTTCAAAATTTCCCCCCATCCAGGTAGATGAGTACCTGTTTTTTATTTAACGAGCTTGAGGAGGGTAACACATGCTCAATATAACTCACCTTTGGTAAGTCCCTCTTCCTTTATTTAACAAATTGGAAGAAGTAAGGGTTCGGTCTCGTATGGGCCCTTCAATGTATGATTGTTTAACGAGTCCAGAGAAGGTAAAATCAATGATTTTTCATGTTTAGAGAGTCTGATAAGAACTTAAAGACAACTCCAGTGTTATCCTTTTTCATAATGTTAGTCTCATGAGGCCGAAAAAGAGATCAATTATCAATCGAAAGATGCCCTTTCAAAACTTTTAATGAGTGGGAAAGGAAGCAAGATCGCTCAGAAATATTTTCACGTTTAGAGAGCCTGAAAAGAGATTAAAGACAACTCCAGGGTGTTCCTTTTTCGTGTATCCATGCAATCCCGAAAAGGAGATAAAAGGTTGCTCGGTGCGTTCTCTTGTTTTTTAGAGCATGAGAATGAAAAAAATATCATGCTCATTAATGCTAAAAGATAAAAAAAATTGAATGAAACTGCTTCAAAACCTGCAATGACAAAAAACTGCACACCCAAGGTATTAAAAATGCCTCCAAAATATTTCTCAAAAACCCAAAATAACTATGCTTTGGCAAAAAATGAAATTTTATAAATAATAATATGGGGTAAAAAAATATTTTACCATTTCATTTGTGCAAAGATTTGTAGCAGTGGAGAAATTGAGCTTTGTAGGGTGAATCTTTCTTTGTCCGGTGCCGAAGCTACGATCAGTTATTTCTATCGTCATCTAGATCAGGTTGGTGCTCTTCTTCCTCTCTTCAATTTACATGGTTTACATTTTGTTTTTAGACAATGGTTGAGTCTTAAAAAAGATGCCCTGGGAGGTCTCAAGTGCCCAAAAAGGGCTCGACGCTCCTCTAGAATTTGAGGGGGAGTGTTGTGCTACCTGATTTTTTGAGCAGACCTGCAAGTTGGTAAGAGGGAGCCAATGCTTTGATGTGGGAGTGAGAGGGGCGTTGCTCGAAATGCAGAAGAAAAAATGCACAAAAACACCAGTGCTCCTCCAGAAGGGTAATGGGGGCATTATGAAGAATTGAAATCACCCTGGCTAGCTTCTTCAGGGAGCGTTGGGGCCCTGATATGAGTGTAAAATGGGCGTTGGCATGCTAAGTAGAGAAAAAAATATTTTTTAATTTTTAAATTGCCCAAAAATTGTCAAAATAGCATGACTAATGAATTTTTCTTGTTGTTGATTGTAGGTAAATTCGGAAAAATTCATGATCGAGTTGAAAGAAAGATATCATGAGCTCTATGACATGGTCGCATTGCAAAGTCCCCGATCAAGGGCCGCATTGAGGAACTGCAGTCTCCTCAAGTTCTTCAAGATGTAAAAGATGAAGAAAGAGGTTCTTCTTCTTGAGTATATGATCGGTTTTTGGAATGTCGTAGAGCAAGGATTCCAATTTGGGACACAACTTCTCACCATTGAGTTGGAATATGTGTACTTCCTGACTGACCTCTCAAAAAGAGGGTTCCCTGTTGTTTTATCCGGACAGAGGGTACTTCCCATGCCTGTAGATGAGTACTTGGAAAACCATTGTTTCCCAGGATCTAGATTGGTCGGAGGTAGGATCGCGATCAAATACATTAGGGATCTACCCCTTCGTTCCATTTTATTTTCCACTAAGAGCATAGCGGGAAGTACTAGCTCACACTTAGTTTCAAGATCACAGGTGGCCTATGGTTTATAGTGTTTGGAGCCAACATTGTTTAACTGAAGTGCAGGGTTCCTTCATAATGTGAAGGAATAGATTTTGAGGTGCAGAGCAGGGAAGTAGAAGAAATTTAGATACGGTTCATTTTTTGTTTCATTCTTCTTAGAACGCATTCCTCAGATGCAACCTCAGCTTGCATTAGTAGCATGACCAGTGGGAGAGCCACGTATGGAACATTGGACTAGTCTATCTCTGAGGCTAAGAACAGAGTCAAAGTTCAGGTTCATTGGTGACTTCTTCACTTGGCTGAGATGCCAATTGATTGTGATAGAAGACTTCCCATACGCATGGACCTAGTCCTTCTATATGGTGTGGATTGTGACGCGTCAAGTAAGAAACCAAAAATAATATTGCCAAGTGTTTTTTTATTTTAAAAACATATTTTGTTTTTGGAATACTTAGAAGAGTTTTTAACAGACATATGTTTCATTGTGCAGATAGGGGAGCAACACGTTCGGTAGAGATACCGACACTGGGATGCCGCAGGGATTCTCATATAGAAGTGGATCATGAGGTAGTTGTAGGGGGTCTACGGGAGGTTGAGAAAAACCTTCGTGGTCTCACGACGAGTGTCCCTCCCCTTAGGAGGTAGGACATACCTTTTCACTTGTAGAGACATAGTGGGATTCCCTGAGGGTATTAACTCCTTACTGAGACGAGTAGCCCATGGGGTAGTGTGCTACTCAGAGCACAATGTGATGCGGGAGGACTAGGACCTCTCTGATATTTTTTGTATAGTCTATATGACGATGTTATGGGCACGAAGACCCAACATTTTTCCCTTCTATATACTTTTTGATGTAATTGAACATTTTGTCATTCCATATATATATACATATCCGAGTTTTTATGGTGCCAAATGATGTTTGAAAATAATGATGTCTTTTTGTGATGCGTTTTATGTGATGTATGATTTATTTCCTTTATGACACTTCATCTATGTACGAGATACCGATCCATGTTGTAATTGGATAATGAATTCGACGTTGTATTAAGTTCTCTTAGTATGTGTCTGTATTCGATAAAATCAAACATTCTTTCAAGACGACGAACTCATAGATGGTGACGTAATAGGATAGGATTGTGAATAGCATAGATTCGATTAAGTTGATAGACAACAAGTTGAGAGTCTAGGTTAATGATCATACGAGATATAAATAGGGAGGAAGCTTCGGTTAAAAGTCCGATGACAACATGATATTATTCCATGTTGTTAGTTTTTGATCCTAGGCAAATACCTCCTGAACTCACCAACTCGTCATAGTTGTAAATGACCCAAGATGTGGAAGCAATGTTTTGGGTGTTTCGACTAGTGCCATTCACAAAATTGACAAAGATAGGAAAGGAAGATGTCATTTGTGCATGCAAACACAAGACACAGTATGAGAGGCTAAGTCAAAACTTGTTCAGGCAAGAGAAAAGACACACCAAACTAAAAATACAATAGTGTACAAAGCATGCATGAGAGATGTTCTATGCATATTACTTCTTAAGGTAAATCCCATTTCAGGGCTCACTCAGGGAGATTTCGTCGTAATCAACTAGCTTGTAGGAACCTCTATGTAAAACACATTTCACGATGTAAGGACCATGCCATAGAGGTTCTAACTTACCTTTCCCTAGCTTATCCTGAGCCTGGTCGTAAACAAGGACTAGGTCTGCTTCTGCAAAAGTATGAAGATGGACAGATTTGTCGTATTGATTCTTGATTCACTTTTGGTATGTCTCTTTAATGAGATCGACATCACGATGTGTTTCATCCAACCTGGTTAGGTGTAAGAAGCGTTCTTATTCAGTAGAAGTGAGGAAGGAGTTCTACTTTCAGTTTTAATGAGGGAATTTTGCACTCGATCGGTAAAACAACTTTTATGCCATATAATAACTGGAAAGGAGTGAATCCAATAGTATTTTTAACAGAAGCACAGTAAGCCCAGAGAGCGGAGAAAGGTTTTAGATTCCAAGATGTCTTGTTTTCCCCTACCATACATTGAATCATGGTTTTCGGGACCTTATTGATGGCTTCAACTTGTCTATTTTCTTGAGGATAGTACGAGGATGAGTTCTCATGGAGAAAACCCAACTTGGCATGTAACTCACTCCTCATCTGGTTCTGAAATTGTGAACCATGATCATTGACAATGGCTTGTGGAACACCAAAGTGAGTGATGATGTGGTTAAAGAAGAAAATATATGTAGTACGACCATCATTCAGAAAGGTAGGCATAGCCTCAACCCATTTTTTTGAAGTAATAGATGACGACGATGATGTAATTGTTCCCCCCAACTAAGGTAGGCTTAAACTGCATGAAATCAATGCGCCATTTGGCAAAGGGGCCGATGGAAATAATGGGATGTAGTGGAGTGAGGTGGGTTTGTGCCATTTTTTGAAAAAATTGGCAGGGTGGGCATTGTTTGACTGCCTCAATACAATCTTTGAAAATAGAGGGCCAAAAGTAGTCGACACGTAAAATTTTATGAGTTGTAGCCATCCTAGAAAGGTTACCGCCACGTGCTCCAAGTTGATAGTCAT
Source organism: Picea sitchensis (assembly GCA_010110895.2). Lineage (NCBI taxonomy): Eukaryota > Viridiplantae > Streptophyta > Pinopsida > Pinales > Pinaceae > Picea > Picea sitchensis. The sequence goes on from SNQJ01S0025898.1 coordinate 92,062, forward strand.
TAACAACGCGTTCAACCTCTTCATGAGTCAAACATAATCATAGGATAGTATCAATACCATGACGATAAAAAGTGTCACCGTTGATAAGGTAGTGGCAAGAATGATGATGAATACAACGACGCTCTTCATGAGAGATATCAAGATGAAAACGTTGGGTCTAGAGATAAAGAATCATATCTCCATACCACATATCAGACGTGCTAATGAGGAACAAAATTTCACCAGGGAGAGAATATATAGGCTCATTATTTTCATTAGCATGGGGAAGGTCACAGATAAGCTCCGCAAACACCAAGGATTTTTTATTTTTCGAATTAACAAACCTGAGATCGAATTCCTAAAGGATGTATATCTAATTGGAATATTTCCCCCCAAGAAATTGTCATGTCAGAATGTGATACATGGGCTTAGAGTCTGGGATAACTGTGGTGGTGCGTAGCAAAATGTAATGACAAAATCTATGGACACTGATGACGACTTCCAGAGCCAAATTTTCAACATGTGAATATCGAAGCTCTGGACCAGATAAACTTTTGCTCAAATAATATATCACGTGTTCGTCACCGTTAGGGTCCTCTTGAACTAACACCATAACAATAGTGGAAGTAGAGGCTGCTACATAAAGGATATAGTCCTTCTTATAATTTGGAGGATGCAACAGAGGTATGTTGGTCAATGCATGCCTAAGAGTAGCAAAAGATCGTCGAGCAGTGTCATCCCAGATGAAAGGGGTGTCTTTCTACAACAATTACATAAATCCTTTGGTAATCTCAGCATAGTTACAAATGAAACGGCGAAGAAAATTTCCTTTCCCCTGCAAACTTTGGAGTTGTGTCAAATTATTAGGTGGAGGTAAAGCAAGGATAGCCTTAATTTTCAATGGATCCACTCGAATCCCATCCCTGGAAACAACAAAGACAAGGAGTTGACCTGATTTGAAAATAAAGATACACTTATCTGTGTTCAAATGAATGCGGTAAAATCGACATCAAATAAAAATAACCCTTAGATGACCAAAATGTTCTGATCGACTAGACGAATGGGCAGGTAAATCATCGAGGTAAGGTTCTGCAATATGTTTGATATCGTGGAAAGAAGATGACATGGCCCGTTGGAATGTAGCACCAACGTTTTTTAGGCCAAATGGTAGTTTCCGATAGGAGAAAGTTCCCCATGGGCAGATGAAGGTTGTCTTATGCTCATTAGCAGGTAAAATGGCAATCTGGTTGTACCCTGAGAAACCATTCATGAAAGAGAAAATCATACTACCTACGCAATTATCAATGATCTGGTCAATGAAGGGCATAGGGTAGTTGTATTTTGGAAAAGGCTTATTGAGCTCCCTATAATCAATGCAGACACAAATGGTCCCTTTCTTCTTAGTGATCAGAACAATATTTGAAACCCATTATGTCAAAGGGACAGGATAGATGAAACCAAATTTCAATAATTTCTCAACTTCTACCTTAATAGTCGTGGTCTTCTTAGTATGGACCGGGCAGAGTTTTTGTCAAACATGTTTTACACCTGGGTACGTTTTGATCTCATGCACAATGATCGAAGGATCGATCCCTGGAATTTCTTCATAGCTCCAAGTGAAGACATCGCATAATTATTTAAATAAAGCGATATAAGAAATCACTTCCTCGGGTGAACAATTAGCACTGAGATTAATATTTTCCACGACACCTTCCTTGATCGAAATGTCAATAACGACCGTAGAGGTAATGTTTCCTAAATTCCCCTAAGAAATAGTATCTTGTGTAAGTATGGGTGATTTTGGAAAGTCGAGAACATCAGGAGGGAATATAGAGTGTATATATTCTTGTATTTCTTCAAGAGGTGGAAGAAAAGAGGATCGATGATGGTTATCATCCCAAGGTATGTCATCAATGCTAAGCATTTCCATAATATATTCTTCGGACGAAAAGATTTTAGAAATGTAGTCAAAAGTAGATGTCAAGGAATTTAACCAAGATGGCAGTGAGAAGGTGTCGGGTGCCAAGATATGTTGGTCATACGATGAGGGAGAGGCAGATTGAATATCAACGTATGAAGCCTCGGCTGGACTAAGTGTCATGGTGTCACCTAGTGCATCAAACTCTAAGGGACTAGGTACAATCCAGGGATCAGATGATTCCAAAGACTGATAAGTCGTAGTTGAAATCATATTGACTGTGGAAATATGATGCATGGTATGAGGGAGTGGTGCAAGAAAGGTACCCAGAAGGGTGGAATATTTTAACAAGCCTACACCAACAATTTCATATGTGATCTTCTGATCTCCCAAGAAAGGAATATTTTTGATAGCGGAAGCGCAATTGTTGGGTGTACCAAAATCTAACTGATCGATAGTAACAATTTTTCCCTGATGAGGAAATTTTACACATCGAAACACTGATGAAGGAATGACAGTCATAGCATAAAACCAACTTATTTCGAGCAATAAGTTGTAATCAAGGGGAGCATCAACCACCTCGACATCAACAAAGACAGTTTTTCCTCCCAACTGGATGGATAGGGACTGCAAAAGTCCATGAGGATGAAAACCTGGCCCATTGAATGCACACAACATCGTAGGGGATTTGTTAAGTGTGATTGATTTTAAGCCTTTCCAACATGCGAAAGACATGACACAAGTAGAGGCTCCCTCATCTAAGATAGTGCAATGAATTTGTTGATTGTGAACAACAACATCAATTTGGAAAGCAAGTTGGTGGGAGAGTCGAGACACAAAAATTTCCAGGTTAAACATGATATTGTTGGATGGCTCAAGATCAAAAGAGCCAATAGAAACCAAGAGCATTCTACGTTGACTGGGGAAGTGCTGTAGAACTTCTAACATAGACATAGCACATCGTGCTTGAGCCAAATCTTCAACAATGTTGTAGTTTTGGGAAACACGTGAACTGGGATTAAAAGTAGATTTACAGATAATTCTCTTAGGAGGGCGTAATATAGAGTCGAATGTAGGTTTCTCGATCTAGAGTGACACAAACAGAGGACTAACGGAGGATGGTGATGAATCTGGTAAAGTATCGTTAGTGACCTTTCCTTTGTCAAGTTTAACTGGTGTGTTGTAGGTCGTAGAGAGGGTGGTTAAATCAATCCCATTAAATAGATAAATATGGGCACTTGTCAAGGCTTCATCATGAGAAGGGTGGTTGGAACTGTCCCCTGGAGAGGGGGTTCGAGAAACCATAGATTGTTGCTGAGGAAAAGGCTGAGTAAGCACAACAGGTTGGGAATTACCCTTAAAACATTCAGCCACCCCATATGGTTGTGGAAAGTCTCGAGTGAAGTGATCATCACCACAAATAAGACATGGGAATTTCGGCTTCCGCTATGGTTTATTTTTGGTAGCAGGTGGTGGGTTTTGAGATTTGAGTTTTTTTTTGTTATTATTATTCTTGGGTTTGTTCTTTGCCTTCTTCTTACCTCCGGATTGTTGTGAAGGGAAATATTGAACTGCATTCACATCAGAGACTTGAGTTTGGGGGGAGGTAGAGGAGAGTGCAGTCGAACTAGGAGTGGGTGCCAATGCAAATAGATTTTCCGTTCCAGTCGACTAGGAAGGGGATTGGGTTTTGATGGATTTGATGACTCCATCTGCATATGATGTGGATGATGGTTTGAATGGATCAATGTTTTCATGGGTAGCATTTGGGATCAAATCATACAAAGTACCATATTGTGAATAAACCTAATATAATTATTGAGCCCGAGCAATGGCCTCTTCCTCGGTGACTACACCACCCATGGAAACATCATGAGCAATCAAGGGTAACATTGATTTATTAAACCATTCTTCTAATAACTGGTCAGGATTGATTTCTTTGATCAACCTTCGTCATTGTCTCCATTCATGAATATGATCAGAGATATGCATGAAGTTAGTCTGATGATGGGAGGTCAAGAGTTCGGAACCCATCTCGTATCGAATGGGTAGTTGAAAGTTTGTGAGAAAGGACATGGAAAGGGAGTTGAAATCTTGGAAAGAACCATGTGGAATTTCAATATACCACTTGGTTACTAAGCCCGTAAGCGTTTGTTGAAAAAGACATAAATGTATAGAATAAACAGGATAATTGTATCCAGTAACTCCTCCTACACATGGTTGTTGCTAACTAGAATAAACATGATCCGATGATGGTTGAGAAACACGTGCATATGGAGGATAACCTAATGGGTTCTGAGGATGATAAGTCCATTGATGGGTTTTCCCATAAGGGGGATAAACATTTTGGCCATAAGGAGGATAAGGTTGTTGTTGTCCTTAAGGATGTTTCTCCCCAGGGAATAATGGATTTCCTGGAAAAGGAATGTGCCAAGGATTTGGTGTCACATTCTGTCCATACAATGGGTTAGGGACTCCAGTCTGAGATTTCCCCCCAAGCTGAGATTGTGTCCCCATTTGAGTTTTACTCCCAAATGGAGGTTTCCCCCCATCGTGGGGTTGATCTCCCAAAGGGATCGGGAAAACAGAAGTGAATGAATGACCAGAGGCTCCAATGGGATTAGATCCACCAAGACCAACTCCTCCAAATAAAGGTGAAGGGATAGAACCTTTCGGTGTAACCTGGGTAGTGTTGGTTATGGAAGCATTCAGAGCTCTCTACCCAAGTGGAACTAACGGATTTGGTCTAAGTGGAATTCCAATCGAAGCATGGGATGGTGTCACATTTTTGGTTGGGATTGTAGCAACATGCGAGACCATAGTGGAATGGGCCATCTGGATACTAGGTTTTGAGTGAGAACCAATCAATAATTGGTCTGCAATGGTGATGGCATTAATGGTCATACCAGTAAAGTTATTTAAAGGTACTGTATAACTAACATAGGTGTCATACACTTTTGATTCCATAGGTCGATCGGGACTCACTCCTAGGTTAACGTATAGATCACGTACTGTCAAAGGGAAAAAACCAAAACCAGAGGTTCCAACAGTATGAGTCGGGGTCCTAAATGGTTCTCTTTGGAAAAAATGATCCTCTACTCTAGATCCTGCATTAGGTCCGGTGGGTACTTCGGTATCCTTAATGATAACAACCTCTCCAGACGAGTTCACCCGCAACATATACAGTTCTTTCCTAATACTCAAAGCTGGGATGATTCAAAAATCTTCCAAAGAATTGGAAACAATTTGTAATTGTTCCAAAGAGTGTGAGCTTCCAACTTTAGAACCTAGTTCCTTATGATCCTCAAGAGGGCCTTCTGAATAGTTGGGAAGCAAAGGTAGATAATACTCCAGAGCTTCTGGGGGTAACCCTTGCATCCGACGTGAACAACGAAGGCCGATGTTTCTTGAGCTAAGTAACAAACAAAAAAATAAATCTATGGTTGACTAACGAAAAGAAACAACATACGCTAAGAAATATAGGAATCAAACCAAGCAAACAAAACCTTCTGTCAATGATCGTAATAGTTGGTGATGAAATCCAGCGTTGCATGATCAAGTCAAGAAGGGGCTAGGGTATGAGTAGGTGGAATAGTTATGATGGCCACCTGCTTAACGGAGTTATGCCTTGGTTCAAGATGCCACGTAGTAATTGTGGATTTACCCTCCAAGGATCCCGAGTGAGTTTGACCAACATCTGTTCCAGGTACATTGAGACTTCCCTTCACTGTCACCTTGTGTAAGAACCTAAAGATTATGGTTGCTAAGGACACCAACTCGCGGTCAGCCCCTGGGCGGGTACAGTCGACAGTCTAGTCTGAACATATGGGCAGGATAACAAGTCTAAAATCCTTCGAGAGAACAGAGGACATGTCGACTGGTAGAAATCTAGAGGACTCTGAATGGATTCGGAATTCACGAAGCACTGAGACCAAATGAAAACAATTGAACCTCAAGAAGAACCCCCAATATACGATTTGACTACTACGAACAGTTGAACTACAGAGGGATAATAACCATAACTCTCTCGAACGCGACCTTGTGTGTAACCCCTCTGTGAGAGGGGGATCCTAGAAAGCCTATACAACAATTGGATTTTCTCTCCCTATTGCAAGATGCTAATGTTTGTTTTCAATGCTTTGGAGAGTTGTACTCACAGCCTAATCCAAAGTGCTAATCCTACTCTAATGTTGGTGGAATATTCTAAAAACAAAAATGTCTAGATCAATTTTAATTAGCGTTAATTTTTCAGTTGTTCTTTAATCAAGGGTGTATGAAAGTGAAACTGATGGTATTATGACTCAATTCCCAAAAAATGCACAAGAAATGGTCAACAATGTTTTCTTTCAATGAATGTCTATTTAAGAGAAGGAGAAGGAAATTTTCCTTTAACTTTCAAACATTAAGATGCAATAACCTCATGCAACTGTTTCTCAATCAAGGATCCAATATGATGCTAAAATATATCCTTTTGTTTATATGTGAAGGATAATAAACTTGATGTAAAGATTCTTATATCAATTGGATTTCAAGATATGTGATATTTATACAATCATAAGAAAACTTAACATAAACAAAACACACTCTCGTTGTGGTCAAACACGAAACACAAAGAAAACCAAATTCAAAAAGAAAACCAAAAATCTCAAAACAGAAGAAAATGCTTGAAAAAATGACCTCAAAGATCAAATGGAATGGTGCACGGATCTTTGAATTCCCTAACAACAACTTTCATTCAATAAATTAAGTGAAAAAGCAATGGGTCGACTCCAAATTGCAAGAAAAAAGAGTGACTCAAAGTAAGGAAAAAATGTCAAAAATCCAAACAAAATATAATCAATTCTCAAAAATCAATAGGTTTTTGGCCAAACCAAGGACACACTGAGATGGTAGTAAACTTGAGCAGGAGAAAACAACAAAAAAGGACTCAAATATCAACTCCCCACAAGGTTTTTACGAAAAAAAATACCAGCGCTCTGGTGTCAAGGGCACCAGAGCGTTGCAATGCTCTATGAGAGGCTGCAAATATAAAATTTGAGTGCTAACATTGGTGCCAATTGGGGATACATTCCTCCCTATGAGGATTCCAAGAACACATAGACCATTTTTCCCTCTTCCTATCCATCTCACTTGCAACCTGTATCCAATATGAAAACCAAACTACTAAGAAACTGAAAATCAATCACATAATAAAAACCAATATGTATGGAAAGTTGAAGAGAAACTACCGCACCAGTGCTTCCATTGGGATTATGGAGTCTTATTCATCTTGTTCTACCTCAAATCAATTCTTGAATTCAATCTAATTTATGTACAATCCCTACTCTATTAACCAATTAGATTGTTGGATCAAGTAATATGAAACTTCCAATGTAGCCATACCATCAACGGTTTCATACAATAGATTTATTAAACAATGACCATATTGTTAAACAATGTCCCTTTAATTATATAACTTATGTTGAAGGTTTCTCTTTCCATGTTTTGTTGTGCCTTTCACTTCTTTCCTTTCTCTGACAAACTGATTTCAACTAATTCCACTGATACACTACTATTCATTTTCTATGACCCATCTTTTTTGTAGCTACCAATGATATCATAAATCCATCTTTGTCCATATTTCATAAGTTGTCCATGACTATGCTACTCAACTATCCACAATGATGACCCATCTATCATTGTACTATCATGAAGGATTCACAATTGCAACTGAATCAAATGTGTCCGCTAATATACTTTATCTACAAATCGAACTCTAAATGTCTGGAACAACATGTACTGAATATATATCTTCCTGAAGGAATATAACCATAAACTTCTACCTATGTAACAACCCACAAGTGTTGCATTGGAATAATACTTCTCAATTGATCAATCTGGCATTTTGTTCTTCTGCTACCTGTCTCTACAAATACTTCATCCTGATCAAAAGATGGTTCTCTAATTTTTAGTAGCTACTGCACTCACTCCCCCTTTTCAATATTCATATTCATTGGGAGTCCCCAAGCCATGTGGCTTAGAAAAATACCCGCTCTAATGCAAAGTAATATTACTCTTCGTTTGTAGACTCATCATCTTTCTAAAATATGACTTCTTCACTTTTACCTATGGATTGATCTTGCACTACAATTCCTGAAAGTACAATCTCTTGGTCCTGTTCCTTATTCACTTGTTCTTATTTTCTTTCTCATATTACTGCAAATCCTATGATCTTTGGGACCTGGTCTTTATTCACCTGTTCTTCTTATTTTTCATTTCTTCTCCAAACCTTCATGTATCTAACATCTTCCTTTTTTCTTGTACATTTTTCTTGATCTCATCCTATTTCTAATCCTGAGAATATGAATTCAAGGTGTCCATGATTCATCTTCTCTTATTTTACATGTTCTTGTTTTCTTTTCAAAGATTTCTTATATCTGATAGATGTGTCCATCATGTTTCTACAATTGCGAGTTATATGACCATAATTGTTGAATTTTTAACATTCAATGTTATGTGGGGCCACATAAACATTTATTTCTTGAACATTGAATCTTCCATAATCCCCGCAATCTACAATTTTATGTCCAAAGTTAGTATAATAAAAACAATGATCAAAAAATAAATTTACATATCTGGGAGTGAATGATCTTCTTTGTGGTGCAGTCCTTTTGAATTCTTGACTTGGCTGATCGTGATCATGACTGAAGATTCTTTGTGGCCTGAATGTGGAGGATGTTGTTCAAGGTGTATCTCTAGCATTTTTCTTTGATTCTGGATGACCATGATTCCTTTCTTTCAGTACTTTTGCATAAATCTTTCTCTTTTCCTCATTCTTCTTTTCTAGAAAATTGGAGTGCTTCTCTTCAACATTTTCTACAGATGATGTGGATGTTTTTTTCTCTTCAATGTTCTAGCCGAGCCTGATGATTTGGTCTCTAAATGTGACAACTTTTTCTTCAAGCTTCTCAACCTCTTATTATTTTTTCATCATATGAATCTTCATGACTTCTTCGATTCTCTTTTCTTCTTCAAGATGGATCTTCAAGGAGATTATTTGCTTTTCCATTATTCTTTCTTCTTGACTAAATTATTCTTCAAGCTAATTTAGGTCCTCAATTCTTTCCCTTAGATGGTCTGTCAAAATATTTTCTCCTTTCTCTACTTCCTTTCTTTCGGCCTCCAAACATTGCTTCTCTTCCATTACTTTATTTCTTAGTGCTGCTATGTAGGCTTCCAAACATTGTTTTTCTTCCATTTGACATTTGTATGTTTCTTCAATCTTTCTCGCTTCTTCTAGCTAATATTTTAGTTTCACAATGACCTATTGGGATTCTTTGGAACCTTTTTGAGAATTCTTCTTGACTAATTGTTTCTCAAGAGACTTTTTCTTCTTTCTTTCTTTTGTCAATTCATATAAATCATTGATTAACTCTACTTGAAGGTCTACTATAACTTCTTCACAATCTTCTTCTTTTGAACCTTTCTAACATGATGAAAATATTTCTTCTTGTTATGTTCTTGAATCTTATTTATCATTATCTAAATATGTGATGGGAGATTCCTTAAAGTAGAGGTTATGTAACTTATCCCAAAGTTCTCTAGTTGATGAAAATTTTCCAAGATTTTCTCTTATCGGATCAGGTAATCCTTCCCGGATGAAATCCATTGTTATTTTTTTGTTTCTTTTCAATTCATTCTTGGTTGTTGTTCTTGGGATTCTTTGTAGAGGTGTATCCTATAAAAACTGATTACAAAATATCATATCCCTATACCTTTAAAAACAAATTCATTCTATTGCTCCACATACCATACTACAGACCATTCTAACCATTGAATTATGGTATTCCATTTCTATACAATTTGTTTCTCTCCATGATCTTCCTTCTACTGGATAAATTGTTTTCTTAAAGGACCTGCTCTAATATCAGTTGTTGGAATACTGAGACGAGGGTGGGGGTGAATCAGTATGAGAACTTTTACCACTTTTAAACACAATATATAAATTTCAATATTATCATCATTGTATCATATATTCAATATATCACGAGCATATAAACATAAGCACAATCACATCAAATACAAAGTACACAAAAATTTATGTGGAAACCCAAATGGGAGAAAGCCACAAAATTCTTTCTTATAAATCAATGAATACATTAATTGGAAGAGCCAACTTCCCAATTCTCTAGCTACAATTGGAAGGAGGTTATCACCCCCTATTTACAAGTTCCAACCTAAACGAAGCCACAACTCCCTGAATTCTCTATCTCAAACTAGAAGGAGGCTACAACCCCTTGATTCTTGGGCTCCAACTTAAAGGAAGCTCCAAATCCGTGAGTTCTACGACACCAATCGAAAGGAGGATACAACCCCCTTTTCTTTCCTTGTCCTGCTTCCCTGAAATATAAGTGTAGACCAACTATCACTACCATAATCACTACGAACGTCACTATCACCATTACTGCCACTATCACTATCAACTTGTCACATCAACCTGTCACTGACATACCTATCACTAACCAACCTATCCAACTTGTCATTGTCACTAATACTCAACCAGATCCTCTCACATGTATCATATACCAAGAACACCTCTCAAATAGATGTCCAAAATCACCAACATATGTCTCGACGGAGCGTGTACCAAACCATCAACCTGTACCCTGCCAAACATCAATCATGTACCACAACTTGTACAACAAATTGTATATCAACCATGAACCAAAACCTGTACAACAACAAGTGCATCAACCATGCACCAACACTTGGTCCATGTACATCAATCATTAAATGTGTTCTAATATATGCATCAATGTATAAACCAAAACCTCAAGCATGCATCATAATCAACCAATATCATATACCGAGTGTATGCCTCAATTATATTCCAATATCGCAAATATGTGCCTCTAACAATGAACCATAAAAACCATATACAATGTACCAAGGATATGTCTCAAGAATAACACCAAAGCATGAACCTCAACCATATGAAACCATAAACCAAAAGGGGCCTCCAGGATATGCATTAAACATGTGCCATACCATTTATGAAACAAGTCTAATAAACTATCACATCAACCGTGTATCAAACCCTCACTGTTATGCAACCTCAACTTGTACCAATATATTCAACAATACAACTCAACCAAACTACCTCAAACATTTACCATATGACATGATTCACACATGTACCACACGATATTCCATAAAACATGTACTAAACAACTATCAAAACTCCCAAGATCTGCATCAAGAATACACAATAATCTCCCAAATATCACCAAGACATGCCACCAATATGATCCATAACATTACCAATATATGACACTCAAAACTTACACAATGGCATAGCTCATAACCTGTGACAACCCTGCTACATAATCATACCTTGTTGCAACTTGGAACAGGCATCCCCTTTACTTTAGCTCATCCTTGATACCTTGTATTCACCAATAGATACAATGTTCACTAGATAGATATTCAGTGAACTTGTGTTTGAGAATGACAGACTCTTGATGTGTATTTATTCTCTTCCATTTAACTTCTTTTCAATCACTTTACCCTTAATTAATTTCTTGTTGTAACCACTTTACCCTTAATTAATTGTTTGTTACAATTGTTTTACCCTTTAACTATTTTACCATTATTCCTAATTTTAGGGTATTAATTGTTTCACTTCTTTCATAATTTTAGGGTCATAACTATTTTACCTTTTTGTTCCTAATTTTAGGGTCATAACTATTTTACCCTTTTTCCTAATTTTAAGGTCATAATTGTTTTACTATTTACCCTCATTTTAGGGTCATAATTGTCTTACCATTTTTCTTAATTTTAGGGTCAAGTTGTACTTTCTTGTTGCAACTACTTTACCCATAATTAGTAAACTCATAATTTCTTTGTTGAAACTACTTTACCCATAATTAACTTCTTGTTGCAACCACTTTGACTAGAAAACTTTGTGAACACTTTCTAGAGGCTTCTAGAATAATTGACTTATTTTTTAATATTCTATATTATTCTTAAGTGTCCTCCAATATTTACAAAGCCACATATCCTCAACCATAAGGAGACACATGATATACCACCTATAACCGGAAACGGCATGACACACACTATCCATCTATGATAGTCTTATTTGAAAAAACACTGAACTTCATGTCTTTATTCCTCGATCAATTGTGGGTTCCATGAACATACATTCTGGGCTACATGTAGACTTAATCAAATGAACCCAACACATATGTTTATATCAACCACTCCATCAATGAGAACTAACTATCCATCTATCTGAACCACATCTCTAGGGATTCCGAACTTCTCCAAAGGTTGAAATCAATTTCCAAGGGTTGACATGAATGACAACCAACTTGTAGGAAGACTTTTCAATTTGAGGGTTGATTTGAGTGTTATTGAAAAAAAATATAGGATTATGGGGTGAAAGTTATTATTATCACCAGGTTGATGACTATGTTAATAGAGGATATATTCATAGGAGTACACGGGTTTGAATGTATTATGCCTAATATCTATCTAGTTGTATGGGAGATAAAATAAAACTTAACCCTTGCATGTTTAAATAACACAGACGATTCAAAAAAATCAAAAGAATCATAATTAAAATTTACACCATTCAAGTGGTCCACCCTCTTATGCCTAAACATGTATCTTTCAACTCCTTTAGATACTTCATTGGAGGCTTAACTTTTCTTCAATGTCACATTATTACTATTAACCTCAATATGAGTAGTAACATACACTATATAGAGAGTTGCAAACTGGATACCCTTAGCCAATAAAAATTCACCTCTAACAAACTTGCACATATTCCTTGTGGAAATCACATACACCCATACATAAGTGAACTATTTCACTAAAAGAAAAATACACTTTGGCCCAAGTACATGCCTCACATTAGGTAAATACTTTATTCTTCCATATCTATATCCTATTCGAATGGATCCTCTACCTACTATATTGTAATATTCCACTTATAAAATAGTATGCAGATCAGAAATAATTAGCTAGAAATGGCAGATAAACAATGATGTAACCAGACCAATGTCACAATAATACCAGAATAATATCAAAATAATACCAGAAATACCACTTTGATTAATGATAGCAATGTTCACTTTCCTCTTCGAGGGGGAAACCTCCAATAGAGAAAATCTCTATTACAATAATATCTAAGACTAAACGTATCATACCCTCTATTCTTATTTAGACTAAATCTATCTATCAAAAGAACAATCTAGAGGAAGATCCTTCTAGAAGAAGAAGCTTCTATTATGTCTTCTTACATTTGAATTATTCCTCCTTATTGGTAGGCCTTATTAATATTGATCTTTATTACATGGAAATATATTATTCTACCTACTTGAGGGGTTTGGTAGGTTAGGTCCCTAACATTCCCTCCCCCTTAGAAACAACCTTGTCCTCGAGGCTTGAGATGAGGAAATTGTTGCAGAATGGTAGCGGGCTCCCAGGTGGAATCTTCTGGAGTTGTATCTTTCCATTGAAATAACACTTCCTTGATGGTACGCTAACGAAGACGACGCTCTCGCTGGTCCAAAACTTCTTGTGGCTGCGACCAGATGGATCCTTCGTCATCCAACTCAGGAAGGTTGTTACAGGAGAATCCCCCTACATTCAAGTGGATTTCCTCTTGGATACTAGACCCCTATAACCAAGATAGAAAGGTGCAAATGTTGAACACTAACATTCCTTCTAACGAAGCTAAACTAGTCAAGGAATAAGAACAAAGGAATATAAAT
>SNQJ01S0025898.1:110383-123257 GCA_010110895.2 Picea sitchensis
GATATAAGGTTGATAAAGTTAAAAAGGATTAATTGTCTATGCTACTGATTCACCCCCCCCCCCTCTCAGTAGCACGGTGTGTTCAACAAAAGACCCAACATTTTTCCCTTCTATGTACTTTTTGATGTAATTGAACATTTTTTGTCATGCCGTATATATACACATATATGTGTTTTTATGGTGCCAAATGATGTTTGAAAATAATGATGTCTTTTTGTGATGCATTTTATGTGATGTATGATTTATTTCCTTTATAAAACCTCATCTATGTGTGAGATACTGATCCATGATGTAATTGGCTAACGAATCTGACGTTGTATTAAGTTCTCTTAGTATGTGTCTGTATTCGATAAAATAAAAAATTATTTCAAGACGATGAACTCATAGATGGAAACGTAATAGGATAGGATTACGAATAGCATATATTCGATTAAGTTGACAGACTACAAGTTGAGAGTCTAGGTTAATGATCATATGAGATATACCTAGGGAGGAGGCTTCAGTTAAAAGTCTGGTGACAACATGATATTCTGCCATGTTGTTAGTTGTCGATCCTAAGAAAATACCTCCTTAACTCACCAACTCGTCATAGTTGTAAATGACCCAATCTACGGAAGAAATGTTTTGAGTGTGTCGACTAGCACCATCTGTAAACCTGACAAAGATAGGAAAGAAAGATTTCATCCACACACATAAACACAAGACACAGTATGAGCGGTTAGGGAAAAAATCATTCAGGCAAGAGAAAATACACACCAAACTAAAAATGCAATAGTGTACAAAGAACGCATGCTAGATGTTCTATGCATACTACTTCTTAAGGTAAAGCCTGTTTCAGGGCTCACCCAGGAATATTTCATCGTAATCAACTAGCTCGTAGGTGCCTCTATGTAAAATGCATTTCATGATGTAAGGACCATGCCACAAAGGTTATATCTTACCTGTCTCTAACTAATCATGAGCCTAGTCGTAAACACGGACTACGTCTCCTTCTAGAAAAGTACAAGAATGGATGGATTTTTTGTATTGATTCTTGATTCACTTTTGATACGTCTCATTAATGAGAGCGACATCACAACGTGTTTCATCCAACCTGGTTAGGTGTAAGAAGCATTCTTCTTCAGTAGAAGCATGAGGCATAAGTTCTACTTTGAGTTTCAATAAGGGAATTTCACACTCGATCAGTAAAACAACTTCTATGCCATATACTAACTGGAAAGGAGTGAATCCAGTAGCAGTTTCCACTGAAGTACGGTAAGCCCAGAGAACAGAGAAAATTTGTAGATTCCAAGATGTCTTTCTTTCCCCTACCATATGTTGAATCATGGTCTTCAGGACCTTGTTGATGGCTTCAACTTTTCCATTTGCTTGAGGATAGTATGGGGATGTGTTCTCATGGAAAAAACCCAACTTGGCATGCAAATCACTCATCATCTAGTTTTGAAAGTGTGAACCATGATCAGTGACAATATCTTGTGGAACACCAAAGTGAGTGATGATGTGGTTGAAGAAGAAAAGAGTTGTAGTACGATCATCATTTAGAAAGGTAGGCATAGCCTCAGCCCATTTTACGAAGTAATCGAAGGCGACGATGATGTAACCATGCCCCGCGACTAAGTTAGGCTTACACTGCATGAAATCAATGACCCATTTCGCAAAGGGGCAAATGGAAATAATGGGATGCAACAAAGCGGGGTGGGTGCATGCCATTTTTTGAAAAACTTGGCAGGGTGGGCATTTTTTGACTGCCTCAATACAATCTTTGAAAATAGAGGGCCAAAAGTAGCCAACACGTAAATGTTTTTGAGTTGTATACATCCCAGAAAGGTGACCGCCACATGCTTCAAGGTGACATTCATTAAGAACTTGTTCAGCCTCTTCGTGATTTAAACATCGTCGTAGGATAGTATCAATACCACAAAAATAAAAAGTGTCATCGATGATAAGGTAGCAACGAGAATGATGGCAAGTATGACAATGCTCTTCACGAGAGATATCAGGATGAAAATGTTGGGTCCGAAGATAAAGAAGGATATCTCCATACCACAGAACGGACTTGCTAATGAGGAACAAAGTTTCATCAGGGAGAGAATCTCTGGGCTCAGTATCTTCATCAACATGGGGAAAGTCGCAGATAAGCTCTGCAAATACCAAGGATTTTTTAGCTTTGGACTTAGCAAACCCAACATCAAATTCATGAAGGATGAAAATCCATTTGGAATATTTCCCCCCAAGAAATTGGTGTGTCATAATGTGATACATGGGGTTAGAGTCTGCAATAACTGTGGTGGTGCGCAACAAAATGTAATGATGAAATCTCTGGACAGCGATGACGGCTGCCAGAGACAACTTTTCAACATGTGAATATCGAAGCTCTGGACCAAATAGACTTTTTCTCAAATAATATATCACGTGTTCATCACCATTAGGTTCCTCTTGAACTAACACCATAGCAATAGTGGAAGTAGAGGTTGCTAAGTAAAGGATATAGTCCTTTGTATAATTCGAAGGATGCAACAGAGGTGTGTTGGTCAATGCATTCTTAAGAGAAGCAAAAGATTGTTGAGCAGTGTCATCCTAGATGAAAGGAGTGTCTTTCTGCAATAATCACATAAATCCTTTGGTAATATCAGCATAGTTACAAATGAAGCAACGAAGAAAGTTTGTTTTCCCCTGCAAAATTTGGTGTTGTGTCAAAGTATTGGGTGGAGGTAAAGCAAGGATAGCCTTAATTTTTAAGGGATCCATCCAAATCCCATCCTTGGAAACAACGAAGTTGAGGAGTTGACCTGATTCGACAACAAAGAAACACTTATGTGGGTTCAAATGAATGCAGTAAAACTGACATCAATGAAAAATAGTTTGTATATGACCAAAATGGTCTAATCGACTGGATGAATGGGTAGGTAAATCATCGAGGTAAGGTTCCGCAATATGTTTGATATCGTGGAAAGCATATGACATGGCCCGCTGGAATGTAGCACCGGATTTTTTTATGCCAAATGGTAGTTTCTGATAGGCTAAAGTTCCCCATGGGCATATGAAGGTTGTCTTATGCTGATTAACAGGTAAAATGTCAATCTGGTTCTACCCTGAGCAACCATCCATGAAAGAGAAAATCGCACTACCTGTGCAATTATCAATGATTTGGTCGATGAAGGGCGAAGGGTAGTTGTCTTTCGGACAAGGCTTATTGAGGTCCCTATAATCAATGCAAAAATAAATGGTCCCTTTCTTCTTAGTGACTGAAACAATATTTGAAACCCATTCCATCAAATGGACAGGATAGATGAAACCAGATTTCAATAATTTCTCAACTTCCGCCTTAATAGTAGTGGTATTCTTAGGATGGATCAGGTAGAGTTTCTGTCGAATAGGTTTTACACCTGGGCAAGTTTTGATCTCATGCACAATGATTGAAGTATCGATCCCTGGCATTTCTTCGTAGCTCCAAGAGAAGACATCACAAAATTCTTTAAATAAAGCGGTATAACAAACCACTTCCTTGAGTGAACAATTAGCATCGAGATTAATATTTTCCACAACACCTTCCTTGATCAAAATGTCAATAACGGTCGTAGAGTTAATGTTTCCTAAATTCCCCTCAGAAATAGTATCTTTTGTAAGTATGGGTGCTTGTGGAAAGTCGAGAACATTGGGGGGGGGAAGAGTGTATGTCTTCCTATATTTCTTCAAGAGGTGGAAGAAAAGAGGATCGATGATGGTTACATCCAAAGGTACATTTTCAATTCTAAGCATTTTCATAATAGATTTGTCGGATGGAAAGATTTGAGAAATGTAGTCAAAACCAAACCTCAAGGAATTCAACCAAGATGGCATAGAGTAGGTGTCGGGTGCCAAGAGATGTTGGTCATATGAGGAGGGAGTGGTGGATTGAATAGAAATGTATGAAGCCTCGGCTAGACTAAGTGGCATGGTGTCACCTAGTGCATCGAAATCTAGAGGACTAGGTACAATCTAGGGATCAGATGATTCCAAAGACTGATAAGTCGTAGTTGAAATCATATTGACTGGGGCAATATGATGCATGGTAGGAGGGAGTGGTGCAAGGAAGGTACCCATAAGGGTGGAATATTTTAACAAGCCTACACCAACACTTTCATACGTGATCTTGTGATCTCATAAGAAAGGAATATTGTTGGTAGCAGGAGCACGAGCGTCGAGTGTACAAAAATCTAACTAATCGACAGTGACAATTTTTCCCTGATGAGGAAATTGTACACATTGAAACAATGGCGAAGCAACGACATTCATAGCATAAAACCGACTTCTTTAGAGCAATAAGTTGTAATCGATGGGAGAATCGACCACCACGATGTCACCAGAGATGGTTTTTCCGCCCAAATGGATGGATACAGACTGCAAAAATCCATGAGGATGAAAACCTGGCCCATCGAATGCATGCAACATCATTGGGGATTTGTTAAGTGCGGGTGATTTTAAGTCGTTCCAACATGCTAAAGACATGACACAAGAAGAGGCTCCCTCATCCAATATAGTGCGATGAATTTGTTGATTGTGAACAAGAACATCAATTTGGAAAGCAAGTTGGTGGGAGAGTCAAGATGTAAAATTGTCGAGGTTAAACATGATATTGTTGGACGACTTAGGATAAAAAGTGCCAATAGCAGCCAAGATCGTTCTACCTTCACTGGGGCAGTGCTGTAGAACTTCTAACATAGACATAGCACACGGTTCTTGAGCCAAATCTTCAACAATGTTGTAGTTATGGGTGGCACGTGAACTAGGATTAAAAGTAGATTGACGGATAGTTCTATTAGGAGGGAATAATATAGAGTCAAACATAGGTTTCTCGATATGGAGTGATACAGACAGAGGACTAACATATGGAGGACTAACAGAGGATGGTGATGGATCCATTAAATCACCATTAGTGACCTTTCCTTTGTCAGGATTAATTGGTGTGTCGTAGGTCATAGAGCGTGTGGTTAAATCAATCATGGTAAATAGATAAATATGGGCACCTGTCGAGGCTTCATCATGAGAAGGGTGGTTGGAACTACCCCCTAGAGAGGGGGTTTGAGCAACCATAGATTGTTGCTGAGGAAAAGGTTGAGTAAGCATGGAGGGTTGGGAATTACCCTTAAAACATTTGGACACTTCATCATGATGTGGATAGTCTCGAGTGTAGTGATCGTAACCACAAATAAGACATGGGAATTTTGGCTTCCACTATGGTTTCTTTTCGGTAGCAGGGGGTGGGTTTTGAGCTTTGATTTTTTCATTGTTATTATTCTTCTTGGGTTTGTTCTTTGTCTTCTTCTTACCTCTGGATTGTTGTGACGGGGCAGATTAAACTGCATTCACCTCAGAGACTTGAGTTTGGGGGGACATAGAGGAGAGTGTCATCGAACTGGGAGTGGGTGATGATGTAGATCAATTTGTCGTTCCATTCGACTGGGAAGGGGATTGGGTTCTAACAGAGCTGATGTGTAATATAAAAGATATAAAAAGTATGCAGAACAGAAATAAAATGCAAGAAATGGAAGAATAACAACAATATAATTAGAATAATCACCACATTAACACTTAAATGATATAAGAATAACAATAGAAAATAACACTTTGATTCTGAGAGAAATGTTCACGGGCCTCTTCGAGGGAGAAACCTCTAGACGAGCAGAGATATATTACAATAATATCCAAGCTAGGGTTCTCAAACCCTTGACTCCTATTTATACTAAATATGTCTATCAAAACAATCATCTAGAGGAAGATCCTTCTAGAAGCGAAAGCTTCTATTAGGTCTTCTTACATTCGACTTATTATATTTTATTGAAAGGCCTTATTAATATTGACCTTTATTACATCCAAATATATTGTTCTACCTATGTGCGGGTTAGGACCCTAACATGTCCTCCCCCTTAAAAACAATCTTGTCCTCAAGGCTTGAGATGTGGAAATTGCTACAGAATGGTAGCTAGTTCCCAAGTGGCATCTGCTGGAGTTGTATCTTTCCACTCGATTAACACTTCCTTGATGGTTCTCTAACACAGGTGAAGCTCACACTAGTCCAAAACTGCTTGTGGCTGTAGCCAAATGGATCCTTCTTCGGCTAACTCAGGCAAGTTGGTTTGAATTTCGCACTTAGTTCCAATCAACTTCTTTAAGCAGGAAACATGAAAAAAATGATGTAGCTTCAAATGACTGGGAAACACTAACTGATAGGCCACTTGTCCCACATGCTTGAGAAATGTATAAGGACCATAAAATTTGGGCACTAGATTCTAACAATGCTTGGCCTTGAGGGAATTCTTCTTGTAAGGTTGCAGTCAAAGAAACACATGATCCCCTTCTTCAAATTGACGTTCATAGTGACCTCAATCTGCTTGTTGCTTCATGTGATCCTGTGCCATGAACAAATTCTCTTTGAGGGTACGAAGAATAGCTTCTTGAACTGTAATTGTTTGGTCAACCGCCTGGACCTTCGAGACACCAGGTAAGTATGAGAGAAGTGAAGGTGGATTCTGTCCATATACCGCTTCAAAATGAGTCATGCATGTAGTTGTATGGTATGAAGTGTTTTATGACCATTCAACTAGGGGTAACCATTGAGCCCACTGATTTTTCTTTTCCGAGGAAAAATACCTCAAATATGTTTCCAAACACTTGTTGACAACTTCTGTTTGACCATCAGTTTGGGGACGATAAGCTGTATTGAGATGCAATTGGGTGCCTTGTATCTTGAACAACTCTTTTCAAAAATTGCTTGTGAAAGCTGGGTCATGATCAAAAGAAATAGAGTGTGGCATTCCATGAAGCTTGACGACCTGATCCATGAACATTTGAGCCACCGTGGATGCTATAAATGGGTGTTGAAGAGCACATAAATGAGCATACTTAGAAAGGTGATCAACAACCACCATGATGACTGATTTATTTCCTGATTTGGGTAATCCTGTAATAAAATCCATAGAGACGTCCTTTCAAATTGCAGGGGTAATCGGGAGTAGTTGTAGTGTGCCCAGAGATTTGACTGTTTCTCCCTTGATGTGTTGACACACATCACATTCGACGAAAAAATTATGAATGTCCTGTTTCATACCATCCTAGAAAAATGAACGTTTGACCCTGTCATAGGTTTTGGTTAACTTGGAGTGCCCCATTGTTGGTGTAGCACGAAGCTCATAAAGTATTGTGGATTTATGCTTTGATTGTTTACTTAAATTCAAAAGACCTCTATATAAAAGCTCATCATGGAGCCAAGAGTACCCTGGGGGAGCTAGAGCATTGGATTGCAATTGTTGGACCAACTGCGAACTTTTGGGATCTCGTAGCCATTCCTGGAGAACAGCTTGGAGACAATCTGGTACAATGAAGGAAAGATAAAAAAGGGATCCTTCATCTTAATATTTGTGGGAAAGTGCATCCACAACTACATTTTCTTTGCCTTTCTTGTAAATGATCTCATAATCATAGCCACATAGCTTAGTCACCCATTTTTGTTGCTTCGGGGAGGAAATGCATTGTTCCGTAAAATACTTGAGGCTTTGATGGTCTAGCTTAATTTGGAAACATTTCCCCAATAGATAAGTGTGCCACAAATCAATAACATGCAGAATAGCCAACATTTCCTTTTCATAGATAGATTTTCCCAAATTTATTTCAGATAGTTGCTTGCTTGTAAAGGCCAAAGGCCAACCCTCTTGCATAAGGACAACACCAATTCCTTTCCCTGAAGCATCACATTCCAAGAAAAAGGTATTTGTGAAATCAGGAAGGGCCAAGACTGGAGTGGTGCACATGGACATATTCAAGGTTTGAAAATCTTGAGAAAAAGATGGAGTCCAAGTGAAAGAGTCCTTTTTTAGGAGAGCAGTGAGAGGTGCTGCAATCTTTCCGTAATTCTTAACAAACTTGCGATAATAAATTTTTAAGCCCAGAAATACATGCAATATTTTGAGATTCTTTGGGTGAGGCCAGTCTTGCATAGCTTCAATATTTTTAGGATCCACCCTGACGTCGTCCTTGCCAACCAGATGACCCAAGTACTGTACTTTTGAGGTGCCAAAAGCACATTTAGACTGTTTTAGGAAAATTTGGCACTGAGAGAGTAGATGGAGAACTCTATCCACATGAGCAAGATGTTATGTTCAGGTCTTTCTATAGATGAGGATATCATCAAAGAAAACTAAGACAAAATGACAGAGAAAAGGATGAAAGACATGATTCATGAGGCTTTGGAAGGTGGGGNCATGAGTTCTAAAGGAAGTCTTGGGAATGTCTGCCTCTTTCATATGTATCTGGTGGTAGCCCGAACGAAGATCAATTTTAGTAAAGAATTTGGTGCCACTCAGTTCATCCAGGAGGTCATCAATGACAGGAATGGGAAATTTGTCTTTAATGGTAAGTTTGTTGAGGGCACGGAAGTCAGGACACATTCACCAAGATCCTTCTTTCTTCAAGACCATGACCACAGGAGAAGAGTAGGGGCTCGTACTAGGGTGGATAATGCCTACGTTAAGAAGTTCCTAGACCATTTTCTCAATTTCATTTTTTTGGGAAAATGGGTGATGATACGGACGAATATTGGGAGGAAGGATTTCGGGTACAAGGGGAATGGAATGATCATGAACACCATGTGAAGGAGTGAGTCCCTGTGAAGTGGAGAAGACCACTTGATGTTTATAAAGAATGTCTTGGAGTTCTTGCGGCACCGAGGGTGTTTCTGTTGCTTCTATGGCATGGAGTTGGTAAATAACACAAGAATCACCCTTTTTGAGAAGCTTTTCCATGCGATGGGAACTAATGATCTCAGGTGAACCGACGGTGATGCCTTGGAACTTATATTGGTATCCCTCCTAGTCAAATTGCATGGTTAATTCCTTAAAATCCATGAGAATGGGACCCAAAGTCCTTAGTTAGTCTTCACCCAACAAAATGTCACAACTTCCCATGTTGATAGAAAACATATGAGATTTCAGGTGGGAGTCACCAATTTGGAGACACACGTTTTCACAATTCCTTCAACATTTCATGGAGCCACCATTGGCAATCATGATTTGGAAATTATTGACAACATGGATGTAGAAATGAGTTTCTTGGGAAATATGGCGATGAATAAAATTATGGGTGTTTCCACTATCAACCAAAATGATGACCTTCCGATGCTTGATGTAGCCGATTAGCTTGAGGGTTTGGGGAGCGGAGAAGCCAGTGAGAGCATTGAGGGAAATGACCAGTTTTACTTTGGGAGGGTCTGAGGGAGGGGCTATGTTAGGGGTTTCAGGTGAATCAGACACAAGGGGAGTTTCAACATCCTCTTCCGAAATATCCTCGGAGATGGCCATAAAAATATTTTTTTCCTTACACTTGTGGCTTGAGAAATATTTGTCATCAGAATTATAACAAAGGCCTTTGAGTTTGCGTTCATCCATTTCATCCCTGGTCAACTTTTGGATCTTTAGTGGAGCAGAGGGAGTAGATTGCAAGGTGTTGAAGCGAGATTCCAAATCTTGGATATAGGTATGGGCCATGAGGATGGGGGAACTGAAAAGGGGAGGGCGGGGTCAAAAATTTTGCCGAAAAATGATATTTATGAATGAGATAAGGGTGAAGAGATGAATCTAATGGAATAGGTCTCAAATAATGGTGAAAAATTTCCAGACTTTTTTTTTTTTTTACACCTGTGGAGTTATACTTCGGCCTTAAGAATACTACAGAGAAGAAATGCCCAAATGCTTAACCAAAAATAAATGTGCATTTACGTGGCAACCCAAACATAGTTGCATGACAATAGATCTTGTTTGTTTTAATTTGTTTATGTTTTTTTCCCCAAGGGTTAGGTATTCAAGGGTTCTACAGCCAAGGGTTTTCCTTGTGCTATAGCTCTCTGATATACATGCAGGGTCCAACGGTAGTACTCAGCCCAATATCTCAGGGCACTAACTAAGGAGGATAGACCGTACCCTTAGCCATACTATCCGACTACCCAGGTACTAGAGAGTATCTTCCTAAGTGTTGTTCTCGACGACACTATAGTAGTTAGGCGACCGTTCGGTTTATATAAAGAGGGCTTCAAGAAATATAGGTCGATCTGTACACAGGTGTTTTCTGATGCGCTACCACTCGAAGGGGTACCAACAGGGATTACAAGGGTGGCCAACATATGTGTGCTTAAGAACCACTTGTATTTCCTGCATGTATGAATCCCTCAACCGCAGGTTTATGCACGTGATGATAGATCTCTTTGGCTTAAAGACGTTGGAATACATCTCTACCCTGAAAAACAATTTACCCACAATTTCTTCCAAGGAAAGTGCTTTGATGCCACTTGTAATATACCAGATATAAAAAGTATGTAGAATAGAAATAAAATGCTAGAAATGGAAGAATAACAACAATATAATTAGAATAATCACCACAATAACACTGAAATGATATAAGAATAACAATAGAAAATAGCATTTTGATTCTGAGAGCAATGTTCACAGGCCTCTTTGAGGGGGAAACCTCCATTTGAGCAGAGCTCTATTACAATAATCTCCAAGCTAGGGTTCTCATACCCTCGAATCCTATTTATACTAAATATGTCTATCAAAAGAAGCATCTAGAGGAAGATCCTTCTAGAAGTAGAATCTTCAATTAGGTCTTCTTACATTTGACTTATTCCTCCTTATTTCTAGGACTTATTAATATTGACCTTTATTACATGGAAATATATTGTTCTACCTATGTGCGGGTTAGGACCCTAACACGATGACTCCATCCACATGTGACGTGGATGACGGTTTGGATGGATCGATGTTTGAACGGGTATAATTTGGGATCAACTCATACAAAGTACCATATTGTGAATAAACCAAATATAAGTACTGAGCCCGAGCAATGGCCTCTTCCTCAGTGAATACACCACCCATGGAGACATCACGAGCAATCAGAGGTAACGTTGATTTAGTAAACCATTCCACCAATAACTGGTCAGGAATGATTTCTTTGATCAACCTTCATCGTCATCTCCATTCATGAATATGATCAGAGATATGCATGAAGTTAGTATGATGAAGGGAGGTCAAGAGTTCGATACCTGTCTCATATCGAATGGGTAGTTGAAAGTGCATGAGAAAGGACATGGCAAGGGAGTTAAAATCTTGGAAATAAGCACGTGGAAGTTCGATATACCACTTAGTTGTTGAGCCCGTAAGCATTTGTTGAAAAAGATGTAAACATATAGAATCATCCATTAAGGAGTTCAATGAAAACCATAAATGGAAAGTCATCACATGATTGTTTGGGTCTTCACTAGGTTTACTGTCAAATTTTGGAATATCGGAAGGTAATTTAGCAGGGATCACTAGGAAAAAGGGATAATGTAATATAGGATCATTGGTCAACCGAGACAAGTCTGGGAGATCCAGTGTTGCGAGAAATGGTAGTTGTTGGTTAACTTGAGGATGATACTAGTGTGGCATAGGGACACTAGTAGGACCGTAAACTGGGTTGGGTGGATAATTGTATCCAGTAGGTCCTCCTACATACGGTTGTTGTTGACCAGAATAAACAAGATTCGATGATGGTTGAGAAACATGTGCATATGGAGGATAACTTGATGGGTTTTGAGGATTATAAGTTGGTTGATGGGTTTTCCCATAAGGGGGATAAACATTTTGGCCATAAGGAGGATAAGGTTGTTGATGTCCTTGAGGATGTTTCCCCCTAGGGAATAGCAGGTTTCCTGGAAAAGGAATGTGCCAAGGATATGGTGTCACATTATATCCATACAACGGGTTAGGGAATCTAGTCTGAGATTGCCCCCCAAGCTGAGATTGTGTCCCCATTTGATTTTGACTCCCAAATCGAGGTTTCCCCCTAGCGTGAAGGTGATTGCCCAGAGGGATCTAGAAACCAGAATTTAATGAATGACTAGAATGGTTTTTTAGAATGCATAAAAACCATTCACTGTAGAATACATAGAAACCAAACCATTAGATCCACGCCATGGTCGAGGTATCTGATTCCTGAAATGCATCCAACTTAACCACTCGTTAGTTTCATGCTTTAATTAAAACGAAGTGGCATCACCACACACGCACACTTCACATCCATAAAAATTATGTCCAAAATGACACCTCGTATCCATAGAACGGACAGTGGCAATGAGAAATTTTATGCATATTAATTCTTCTTATCAATAAAGACCAGTTTAAAATTGCTTGGAACTTATAACTGTAACCCTAATAACCTACGCACCTGCACAATCACGATTTGCATCCACTTCCACAGTTAATTGAAACGCGGATACAAAGCGTTGTTAATTGAAACGCCCACCCTAATACTGTCACTTCACATCCACGCGGACACAAAGTGTTGTTAATTGAAAGGCCCACCCTAATAGTGTCACTTCACATCCACGCGACCACATCACTGTAAAATTACACGCCACATCATAACTGTAAAATGTAAAAAATGTTAAAACTAATGTAATTATTTCTGGATTTGCTAAATTATGGTTAGTGGTAATTGATAAGTCTATTTAGTAATTTATTAATCATGTTATGTAAAAGTGGAAAAATAAACATTATGAATGGATGAATTGATAAATACAAAAAAATTAATTAAACAAATCTCATTAATCCATTTGAATATAAAACGAAGAATATCCTAACATCTTAAATTTCTAGCCATTAAATTAAATTTTATAATCAAAAAGATGATTAATCTAACAATTTCAATAGGGAGACGTCTATCTAAACAATAACCTGATTTCTATTATAACTAGCACAGCCACTGAAAACAGTGGCTGATGAACGCCGAAAGGCGATGCCAAAGCGTAATTAAATCTTCTGGATTTCAAATGTTAAATAAAATTAAATTTAAATTAAATTAAATCTTT
>SNQJ01S0025899.1:2510-63370 GCA_010110895.2 Picea sitchensis
TCCACTTCTAGAAGGATCTTCCTCTAGATGCTTCTCTTGATAGACATATTTAGTATAAATAAGGGTCGAGGGTATGAAAACCCTAGCTTGGAGATTATTGTAACAGAGCGCTGCTCAATTGGAGGTTTCCCCCTCGAAGAGGCTTGTGAACATTGCTTTTTGAATCAAAGTGTTATTTTTGTTGTTGTTCTTATATCATTTCTGTGTTATTGTGGAGATTATGCTAGATATATTACTGTTATTATGCCATTTCTAGCATTTTATTTTTGTTTTGCATATTCATTATATTTGGTATCTTGCAAAGTGACTCTTTGTATTCCCCTTGAATAGGTTGTTACAAAACTATTCAGTTTCCTTTTGCTCAATGACAAGTGTACATAATAAGAACAAAATTTGGGTTCATCGAGAAAAAGACAAAATAGAAGATAGGTAATAGAAATTTATGATTGTTATTTTGTCTTATTCAGGACTCTTGTCTCTGAGGTAAGTTGTCCACACCTCCAACTGGTCATACAAGGCAATGATCCTTCAATAGAGTAATTCTTCTAGTGCTACAGTGTGCATAGCTATGTGGTCTTCGAGGACTTGCATATCCTTATACAAAGTAGCAATGAATGCCTTGATCATGGTGTGGACTTTGGTAGGTTGTATAATATTTTTATCTATCAAGTCTATGGTCACTTTGGTAGTTGATTCAATGATCAATGGTTTGTGTTACTTAGAACTTTGTCCACTAACTCCTCCATGACTAGGTTCTTTCCAAGTTCTTCTAATTGAGGGAGTTGACATCCTTTGATTAATTCTTGAGCATATTTGTGTAGTTTTGAGTGTGATTCCATTGAATTGGTAGTTTCTTTATCATATCTTTTCCCAACCTATTGAAAACACTCTAACAAATATATATATATATATATATATATATATGTTTTCCTCTCCATGCTATAGGGGTGATAAAGATCAATTGGTTCATTAGGATTTTCCGTGATCCATTTTTCGATATAACTCATCCTTTCTTAGATCATGTTAAATTGTGTAATCCTTGCTTGTACCTGACCATGTTGATCTATGATAGTGGCATCCACTTGTTGGAAGAGATGTAGATGTGCGTACATATCTATGATGGCATCTTCTAGATTTGTCCTTACTTTCTCAGCGCTTTCTCTAAAGTTTTGGATACTACCATCGTCTACCTTAATTTGTTGGAGCCTCTCTTCTAATTCTTTGATTCTTGCTTCTTTCTCCTAGTTCTGCTGGCACAACCTTCGAGTATTGTCTTCATTAGAATTCATGAATGTAGTGCCAACTAAGGAAGTGGCTACTGTATTTTCCCTGACATATCTTATTATGGGAACTTGCGTAAAGACTGAGATCAACATACCTTGAGTTGTCGATACTTTCTTTACTTGATCTTGCACAATATTTTTAGAATTGTTGTCATGAGTGAAGATTCTTAAATTGGGGACCTTACTTGGTTGAAATAGATCCCAAAGTCCTAGCCTTAAACTAGTGAACAGTGTCTATGTTGTTTCCTATTGTTGATACCTATGGGATGTTAGTATCCATTGATTGAGTTTTATCATTCCTAGTGTTGATGATTGCAGCTATGTGAGACATTCTCCAGGACACAAACCTGAGAGGGATGTGTGGTTCCTATCTGAGGCAGAGTTGGAACATAGAAATGACCTCCTCCTTACAAAGAGTTGAGAAGAAATCCAGATGATTCTTCTTTGTAACGCAATGATAAAGGAGATTTGTAGAGTTGGACGTGCCGATGGCTGAGCACAAGGTGAACACGTGAAATCCCAAAGTGTTGGGTGCATCAGTGTGAGACAGAGATGATAATGATGTATTATCCTCCTCTGATCAGAGAGTTAATGTTGAACTCCAAATGAATCTCATGTGTAATGCAGTGGGAAAGAAGATCTGTTGAGTGGATGTGCCTGTGGACGAGCACAAGTGAACGTGATCCTAGTGGCTGAGCACTAGTGAGAATTGGTTCTTTTGTGTAATTCAGTGAGCCAGAGATATGGACATCCCTATGCATGCACCCCTAATGGTTGAGCACTAGTGGGTGTATGAGATCCCTTTCTATATTTTTCAAGAGTTAGACCTTCCTGTAACCCTAATTGTAATGTAAAGGGTATAGGTCGGCCCCACCTTAATGTAATTGATAATTAATGTAAAAGATAATTAATCTGGTTAATATTAATTATATTATGAGATAGAGAGGTCAACGTTTTGTGCCAATAGATACTTATGTTGACAGGTCAATTCTAATATAATTAAAGGTATATTCCACATTGAGGAATCATATCTTTTTTGTGAGTTTGGAATTTCAGCAAGTACATCTACTTGGGAAAAGTGCGCACCTCTCTTGGGAGCTAGTCTTCTAGGGTTTGTGAGCACCCTTTTGTGTGATAGGTTTTCTTGGTGGTGAAGGTATTTCTCTTGAAGAATATAGCAAAGGATTGGTTGGGTTTTCTTCCCTTGTTGAGAAGGGTTTCCCAGGGTATTACTTCTTATGTACTTGTGCATGGTGTTTCTTCTTGTGATCTTGGTTGCTACAACAAATTGTCTATGGTTTAAGTAAAATGCTAAAATGGAATGAACTTCATGCTTAAGACTAGCTTATTAAAAAATCAACATGGTATCATAGCATAGGTCTTGAAGAACCCATTGTACAAGCAATTTTCATCCATCTTCTCTCTCTTGCAAAACCATACGACCCTCCTAGGGTTTCCATAAATTTTGTACAACCTACCTTCCTAAGAGTTTTCATCACTTGGCAGTTGGACGTTGGGGATAAAAATAACATCGGAGTGTACGAGCTCCTTCAGCAAACCTCCAACAAGATTCATATTGAAATTCTAAGCATTTTGAAATTTTGGCCCTAGGGTTTCTAGGGTTTTGCTAATTTCTGCAGAAATTGTAGTATTAGGGTTTTTGAAACTCATTGAAGTAGCTCTTCAGCTCACCAGTGTTCTCCTATATTTAAAAGTCTTATTGTTGGTAGTCATAAGTCCAACAAAACCTAAAAGTGCTAGCCTATCTTAGCCGTTAGGTTTTCTAACCTAGTTGACAAAGGTTTGTGAAGAATCTAAAATTATAATGAACAGACCTATGATGGAAGATAAGCTTGATGGATCAACAACTTTAAGTTCCTAGAAGACAAGAATTCAGAGGAAGGCTTATTGTGGGTGATACAAAAAGGTGACACTATGAATACTCTCTTCATGAATATGTCAATAGGAAAGAGATCAGTCAGGTGCCATTGGAGAAATCATATCAGCACCCTCAGGTATGCACTTTTATATATTTTATTTGTATCATTGTAATGAGGGAAATTGCAAGAGGAAGGAACCTTTTTCTAAAGTCATGGATCCAGAGGGATATCAGTGCATTCAGAGAAACAAAACATTGGAATTGAATACTCTAGGTTTGATTATTTTAATTGTTATTCCTCTAACCTATATTTCTAGAGATTACTACATTACAAGTAGGTGTTGTAGATGTGATAACAATCCTTAAATTGTTTTGATTCTAGAGATGTACTCATTATTCTCCTTTAGGAGATATTATTGTTTTGGTTCCTCTTTTTTTCTTGTTCTAGACAGGTTAAGAACAAAGGAATATATTTATCCTCCGGAGGGAGTCAAAACTATTTGAGAAAGAGGAAGAATAGAACCATTATTGAGGAAACCAATGCAATAATGCATGATCAAAATCTTTCTATGATTTCATGGGCAAAATAATGCATGACATAGTATATGAACAAGAGTCTTCACCAGACCTTGAAAAACATAACTCTCGAAGAAAACTTCACCGGAGTGAAGCCTAAGATTGAACACTTCAGGACATTTGGGTGCCCAATGTATTTTCATGTACCCAAAGAGAAGAAATACAAGCTAGACCCTTCAGGGAGAAAGGATACATTTATGGGATAACAGTGAATCTTCAAAGACATTCCAAATCTACATCCTTGGTCAGAGAAAGATTGAGACAAGAAAAGATGTTGTCCTTGAAGAAGAGATATCCTTTCAAAGATCCAAAGAATCTTAGATGGAGATTGATAGTGAGACACTACCTTCTCCCCCTTCAACATTTCATAGGGAGATAGAAATTATTCCAGCTGATCCAGTTTATCCAATTGATATGTCCATAGATATTTCAGTAGGGAATAAAATGCCTACCTAGGCTCAATATATAGGAGGCAGAGGAACATACAAGCCCCTCAAGTCACATCCCAAGAAAGCAAAAGATATCTTTGAGCTATCCTCCAGTCATGAGCCACTTCATTGATTTTGAGCCTCCTTGTCTTGGAGAATCAACAAGAGAACATGTATGGCAAGATGCCATAACAAAAGAATACCAGTATGTATTAAAATAATGATGTATAAGATATTGTTCAGAGACCAGAAGGGAAGTATGTGGTAACTTCCAAGTAGATCTATAAGATCAAACATGCAACTGATGGAAGTGTCGAGAAATACAAAGTGAGATCTATAGCCAAAGGATCCTCACAAACAGAGGGAGTTGTTTATGATGAGACACTTGATCCAGTAAGCTCGATACACTTCCATTCATACTACCATCCATGAGTTGGAAACTATATCATATGGATGGATTCTTGATGAGTTTGGGTTTCAACAAGAGTATTGTTGATCCAAACCTATATTATTACAGTGTTGGTGATAAGAGCCTAATTTTGATGACTTATTCAGAAAGCCTTGTTGTTGGATACAAGTAATATTTGACTTCTGATTCCGAGATGAAGGATATGAGTATGATGCACTACTTCTTGGGACAAGAAGTATGACAGAAGACCAATGAGATTTTCCCGAGTCAAGGAAAATATACAGTGGGAATATTAAAGAAGTTTAGTATGACATAATGCAAATCCATGGTGATGGATTTGAAGAAAATGAATGATGATGATTCAAACAAGATTGATCCACAACTGATTGGATCACTGATGTATATGGTTAACACCAGAATTGATTCATGCTATTTAGTGAATGTACTTAGTCATTCCATGAGTCAGCCGAGACAGACTCACTGGACAACAACGAAACATGTATTGAGATATCTACGAGGCACAGTTAGATGTGTCATGTGATATTTCTCTAGTGTAGACTTGAGTTTACAGGGATATGAAGAATGGACATAAAGTACAGTGGACCGAAAGAGAACATCTGGTTGTTTTTTTACTGTGAAATTTTCCATGGTTTCCTGGTGCAGCAAGAAACAAATCCCTGTGGCCTTGAGTACCACATAAGCAAAGTATATATCAATGAGTATGTGAAGCAGTGCGGCTTCATAAACTTTTGACAAATTTACTTGATCATGAGATGGATTCTATGATTATAACTAGAGTTGTGTGAAGCTCTTTGAGAAACTTGTGCTTCATGATAGATCGAAACAAGTTGAGATAAAATATCACTATATCAGAGACATCATGCAGAGGAAAATAGTACACATGCAATACCTTCCTACACATGAGCAGATTGCAGACATCTTTACCAAATTAGCTTGGTGAAGGATACCTCCCTAGTTGAGAGGGAGTGTTGATAACTGCATTCAAGAACAAAGTTCAAAATACATCTGTGTGAGACTTGGCATGATGAAGAATGTCTCCCTAGCTGAGAGGGAGTGTTGATGATTGCAGCTATGTGAAACATTCTCCAGGACACAAACCTGAGAGAGAGCCCCTGAGAGGGGTGTGTGGTTCCTATCTTAGACATAGATGGATAGTAGAGATGGCCTCCTCCTTACAAAGAGTTGAGAATAACTCCATATGATTATCCTGTGTAAAGCAGTGAGAAAGGATATCTGCAGATTTGGACGTGCCTGTGGCTGAGCATAAGGTGAACACGTGAAATCCCAAAGTGTTGGGTGCATCGTCGTGAGACAGAGATGAAGATGATGTATTATCCTCCTTTGATCAGAGAGTTGAAGATGAAATCCATATGACTCTCTTGTGTAATGCAGTGGGAAAGAAGATATATTGAGTGGGCGTGCCTGTGGACAAGCACAGGTGAACGTGATCCTAGTGGTTGAGCACTAGTGAGAAGTGGTTATTTTGTGCAATGCAGTGAGCCATAGATATGGACATCCCTATGCATGTGCCACTAGTGGTTGAGCACTAGTGGGTGTATGAGATCCTTTTCTATATTGTTCAAGAGTCAGACCTTCCTGTAACCTTAATTGTAATGTAAAGGGTATAGGTCGGCCCCACCTTAATGTAATTGATAATTAATGTAAAAGATAATTAATCTTGTTAATATTAATTATATTATGAGATAGAGAGGTCGGCCCTATTGTGCCAATAGACACTTATGTTGACAGGTCAAGTCTAATATAAGTAAAGGTAGATTCCCCATTGCGGAATCATATCTTTTGTGTGAGTTTGGAAATTTCAGCAAGTACATCTACTTGGGAAAAGTTCGCACCTCTCTTGGGCGCTAGTCTTGTAGGTTTGTGAGCACCCTTTTGTGTGCTAGGTTTTCTTGGTGCTGAAGGTATTTCTCTTGAAGAATATAGCAAATGATTGGTTGGGTTTTCTTCCCTTGTTGAGAATGGATTCCCAGGATACTTCTTGTGTACTTGTGCATGGTGTTTCTTCTTGTGATCTTGGTTGCTACAACAAATTGTCTATGGTTTAAGTAAAATGATAAAATAGAATGAACTTCATGCTTAAGCCTAGCTTATTGAAAAATCAACACCTAGTCTCATCATCCTTCTTTTCTCTCTCTTCTTCGACTTCGTTTTTAGTTGCTTCCTTAGATGTCTTTTTCATTGCTTCTCTTGTTTCTTCTTTCTTCTAAGACCCTCTTTGTGTTGCGGCTTTTGATTATGTTTCATCTATGACAAATGCTTCATATTTGGCTTTAGCTTTATCTGCTTTGATCTTTCTCTTATTCTTGAAAGCATCGTTCTTTTTCTTGGATACCTTTACTTTATTCCTTTTTTTCTTATTGACTATTGTTTCTTCTTCTTTTGTCGATATTGAGTGCACATATATAGAAAAAGGAGATGATCCTTCTATTGCTTCATTTTCTTCCTTCTTTTGAGCTTCTTCTCTCGCTCGTTTTTCATCTGTGATCCTTCCTATGAGTTTCCCTCATCTATGGAATATAACTTCATCATAGGTTCATGCATTGCGATGGACATCTTTCTCATCCCAAGTCTCTATCGTGTATTCCCAAGGGATCCCTATTTTTTTGAAGTGATATTTTGCAACCCCCTTGGGATCGTGCCTTCATAATTGTTCTTCTCCAAAAAGATAAGATAACATAGTGTTTACCTCTTCTTGAGCTTGCTTGGTGTTTTCAAATGAGTAAGTGCCTATATAAAGAAGTAGTTGTGTCCATATCACTTTCTTACCCTGATACAATATCCCTCCTACTCGGATTATGTCTTGATACGCTACTTCCTAGAGCATTTATTTTTTTGGCATGAACCGAGGAAGAAGATGATGACGCTTCAAAGCGCCAAACACCTTTATATAAGTTTCATGTTCCATGAGATACCGATCCTTGATTCTTCTTATGAAGGATATCGTCTTATTAGTGATGCATGGGGGTGTTGTGAAAAATATCAATTCGTACAGGGGAGCCAAGAAATGCTTACATATCTTATGATATTTTGTTCGATACTTGTGCTCCTAGAGCACTTTGCAATATATGTGGATCGTTGGGTCCGAGGTCTTCCATATCCATCCTATTATTGGGTATTAATGGTCCACACATATTATTTCAAAGAGGTACGAGGACATATGGAAACTTGGGAAGGTCCCAAGCCAAGATTTTGCAATCACGGTGATACTATCTATTAGAACAGTCTCCGAAGGTAAATTTAATACCCTAGTTTTGAGACCCCATATTAAATAACATATTTTGTTATTTTATGAAAGGTCATAGTGCCCAAAAAATCAAAAGTGGTCGAATTGCCTAGGAAAATGTAATGTTTTGATCATTATTAATATAAAATACATCATTGGTTGCTAGGTGGACAAGGATAAGAGTTATAGGGGGATTTTATCCCGCAAGAGAGGGGGCTTAAGGGGTTAATTATTTTTATTATATTCTATTTACCCATAATTGTTTTAATTGAGAGAAGTGGTTACATGAGCTCCTTGGGGAAGGCCATGTGGTTCTTGATTTTCAAGTAAATATAAAACCTATCTTTGGGTTGTTTGGGGGTTCACACTCTTCATTATGTTCACTCTCTCCATTCACTTTTTCACTCATTCATTATTCCTCATTCATTATTGTTCTTGGTTGGGACATGAGGACAAATTGCTCAGGAAGGAAGCCATTGTTTGTTGGTTGTAGTATTATTCCAACCATGAATTAATGCATACATTCCTAATATGCATTGGCATGTGCCAAACATTTTTCACAACTGTGAATCATGAGAGTCCTAGCATGGATATTCTTGACCAGATTCATTGGATCCCTAAAAGGAGGTGGACATCTTGAGGGACTACGTGGAAGAGAATGGAGTCCATTCTCTTGGGTTGTGCAAGATGGAGAGAAGATATTTGGTTTAATTTGGATTATTGTGTGTTGAGAAATCTGTGAGGGATTGAGTGATGACTAGTTTGGGAATCTGAGTGACACCCTGGAACCGTCCTTGTGGATTTACAGCCCTAGCTCAGGGGTGACCTATTGTTGAGACTTGAAATAATAGCATTTATGTTTGGATGGAGTGTATGTGGTCTGCAGCCAGGTGGTGATTGAATTTGGTTAAGATAAGTGTTCTCTATCATGGTTTATTTTTCTCGTATATTTATTTATGTTGTGCATTAATTATTATCTCTGAATCTTGTATTTATATTATGCATGCTTGTTGGTTATTGTTGTGCATGAAATAATATTCATTTCTTTTATGTTGTAGCATGAATATTGATTACTACATGTGAGTATTTCATGCTTATTTATTAATTAAATTTTAACATAATTTAAAAATTAGTTATGAAGTGCATTTGTGGAGTATTAGGGCCAGCCTATGGGTGGTTGGGTACGTTACAGATTGGTATCATAGCTTCTAGTTTAAACATTGAAATGGTATGGGCCGAAACAAGTGAGAATCAAGAAGATCTGCTCTCACATATTTCACTCTATGTGAATTTGAGGAAAAGGTGGAAAATTGGAGAGAAAAATCCCTGAATTCATGGGAAAAATTGAGTTTGAAATAATTTGAAATTGCCTAAGAAGTTAACGGATTAAATCTGCAAATTTGTAGAGCCAAATTCGACCTGGAAGGTTGAAAAAATTTGTATTTAAATGGTTTTTGTAGCACGGGACAAAGTTCATAGATTCGATGACTGAGTTCATGTTCGATATTGAGGTCAACAACCTAGATTCGCCCTTGATAAATTTTTAAAAAATTGATAAAGTTTCAAAGTTTGACAAAGTTATGTGATCAATGACTGGGATTCATTTTTGAGTTTTGGAAAATGAGGAATATCGATGGTTCGTATTCATTTTCTTCCATTTAATAGTTTGGATAAAAATCAATAGTCGAGATCATCTTGGCTGGGAGATCAATGGACCAGATTCACCTGGGTTTTGATTGAAATTGTCTAAGTGTTTAAATTCAACATCTAAGATCGTCGATGGCCGATGGATCGAGGATCAATGAGTTTGGTGAAGTTTTGAGGTTCGACTAAATGACATATGAGATGGTCGATGGTTGATGGATCGAGGATCAGTGAGTTTGGCGAAGTGTTGAAGTTCTATCATATGACGTTTGAGATCATCAATGGTCGATGGATCAAGGATCGACGAGTTTGGAGAAGTGTTGAAATTCATCCAAATGACATATGAGATCGTTGATGGCTGATGGAGAAAATAGGGTGATGATGTGTCATGCTACATCAAACCAGCTAATGCCTTGAGATGACATGTCATACCACGTCAACATCTACGTGTTATGCCACATCAACATAGTTTCCATGTCAGCCAACGGAGATGGTCGATGGATGACGGTTGATTCAACTGAGTTTAGGAAGTGTTTTCGACAATCATCGAGGATCATCGATGGTTGGGCATCGGTTGAATTTGTGGGGCATTCCATTTGCCAATGAAGATCGTTGATGGCCAGGTAGGTTGATTTGGAGTTGTATGCGATCGGTCGTCGAGGAGTTGGGTTGATGGCTGACAGTTGGGTCAGTGGTTTAGGGAAAGTGTTTTGCATGCCAAAGGAGAATTTCAGTCGTTGATGGTTGATGAAGCACAGATCAACGATGCAGATTGCACTTAGGAAAAATTGTTCCACAGTTTCAAAAATAAAATAAAAAACTAAGTCTGGAACCATTTTATTATTTTGGTTGTAACTAGATAAAATTAAGTCAGATTAACTTAAGGGTTGTTTCTGCATGGAGGTCTACAAAAGTGCCACACATGGTCATTGTCTGTTTCTGCTTGAATTTGTCAGACATTGCAAAATAGTGGTTTTTAAAGAGCTGGGCCCAGATCATTGGCAGAGGTCCAGAAAGAAGACATGGAAATAACCCATGAAGGAAATGCATAAATCCTACGGGGATTGGAATGGGTATACTAAAATAGGGGATTTTGAGATTTTTTGAGGAAGAAAAGTGACCCTAGATGACAAAACTAGAAAATTTTATTTACTCAACATTTTATATACTCATTGAGACAAACAACTTTGGTGTATTGAAATTTTTCCAGAAGTGCATATCTTGTGAGATATTTAGTTTTGCTAAAAATTATAAGTATCGAAAAATTGGTGAAAAATGACCTGTAGCATTAATTGACAAAATGGTTAATTGCACATTTTGCAGAATTAGAGGATATAAACATATCAATTCAAGATAAGAATTCATATTTGGGACATAGAGGAAGGAGAATGATCCTTCAGTCATGATAAAAAAATCAAAGGCCAAAATATCAGTGTTGGTAATGGAGAGACATAATCAAATGGGAACAAGAGAAGAGGGGAACAAGAAACATGAATAGAGACTATCAGAAGCCTGAGAATAGAAGTAAAAAGTTACAAAGAAAACAATTTGAGGTTGATGAGAGAACAAAATCAGATAAATGCTCAAGTGATGCAAATCATAAATCAGTTGCATAGGAAAAAAAAAATGGATAAGACATAAGGCGGGAGGAAGAAGACATACATTGTAAAAGAATAAATAACTAAATAAGATCCGGTCATTCAATAATCACTAGCATAAATCATAGAAATCACTCACCTCCTTACTCAACAAGGAAATTTTATGCATCTAAAGATTCCATAAGCAATCCATAAATGTCTCATGTTAGACACCAAAGAAGAACACATGAATTAAACAGTTTGCAAGGAGAGTTGAGGAAGATTAAGTCACCATCCTTTGATGGTGAAAGAAAAAGGGAATATGATGTTCAAGATTGGTTTCTTGGAATTAGGAAGTACTTCCAATTGCATAACTACTCATCCAACCTAGAAGCCAAAATTACCACATACCATTTGCATGGAAAAGATCCTATGTGGTGGGATCAATTGAATCAAATTGAGCACATTAATGAGAGTAGGATCACTTTGAAGAAATTCAAGAGATATTTTTAGAATGAGTGTCTTTCAGAGAACTTCTATAAAAATAATATGCAAGAGTTCTTTGAACTCAAGTTGGGAAGCATGACCGTGACAAGATATGAAAAGAAGTTATTGGTATTATTGAAGTATGTGGGGTTTATCAAGGATGAAAAGGTGAAGGTACACATGTTTTTGAGTGGACTAGCATCCTTTTATAAGGAAAAGATTCAATATGATGAGCCTAGGAATTTGACAGAGACCATCAGGAAGGCTAAGTACCTATATGAGCAAGAAAAGGGAAGAGAATCCATTCAAAAATATTGGAAGGATAAGAAGAAAGAGAAATCTTATCAGAGACGGAAGGGATTCAAACCTCCTTTCAACAGAATTAGTCTAAATACAAATCAACAAGAACAAGCTACTATGAATGAATCCAAGAAGTAAGACTCCTTGGGGAAAAGAGGAATAAAACCAATTGAATGTTGGGGGTGAAAATAAAATCACCTATACAAGGATTTTCCTCATAGAGGATATAAAATGAAGACTATACAAAACATCCAAGAAGATACACCAATAGAAGACATGGGAAGAATATATGAAACCTTAGAATATCGACAAGCAAAGTACCAATCCAATATGATTGAAGTGGAAGGTAAGATCATTAATCAACCTATTTCTATTTTGATTGAATCAAGAAAAAGCCATTGTTACATTGATCCTAAAATAGTGAATAGATTACATTTGGAGAAAAGTAAGCTTGAGAAATCGAGTTTGGTTCATCTCGCCATTGGAACCAAAAGAAGGCACAATGAGGATGTTAAAATTTGTCCAATAAATCTGAATGGAGTGAATACTAATGGTGATATGAATATCATCCCATTAGGATCTTATGATATCCTAATTGGAATGGATTGTTTGGAAAAACACCATATTGTCCTATATTGTCATAACAAGAAATATACATGACTTGATGAAGAAGGAAAATAGAGCACTGTGAAAAGAATTCCAAGACACATTTCTATAAGGGAGATTTCAGCCTTACAGGTGAACAAATGTTTTATGAAAGGATGTCAATTTTATGCAGCTCATGTGGAAGAGCCAGAAAATACAAAAGGGCAAAGCCTTGAATATTTTCTAGTATTGCGAGAGTTTGAAGATGTATTCCAAGAAATACTAGAATTGTCGCCAAAGAGGGAAATAGATTTCTCTATTGATATACTACCAAGAGATGCCCCAATATCAAAGACTCCTTACATAATGAGTACACCATAATTAAAATAATTACAAATGCAGTTGGAAGAATTGTTGAAGAAAGGGTAGATACGCCCAATTGTTTCACCTTAGAGTGAATCAATACTCTTTGTCAAAAATAAGGATGGAACATTCAGACTGTGTATCGAATTTAGATAGATGAATAAAGCCACAATGAAGAATAAGTACCCTCTACCCAGAACTGATGACCTCTTTGATAAGTTAAGAGGAGAAAATATATTTTCAAATATAGACTTGAGATCGAGATACCATCAAGTAAGAATCAATGAAGAAGACATCAATAAGATAGCCTTTAGAACTAGGTATGGGCATTATGAATTTGTGGTGGTGCCATTTGGACTGACCAATGCACTAGCTACCTTTATAATCTTAATGAATGGCATATTCAGAAATTATCTAGATAAGTTTGTCATTGTGTTATTGGATGACATAAGTATTTATTCTAAGTCTGAGGAAGAACATGAACATCACTTGAGGTTGGTGTTGCAAGTGTTGAGGGAACATCAACTTTATGCCAGGCTTAGTAAGTTTTCTTTTTACCAAGAAAATATCTATTATTTGGGGCACATTATTTCAGAAGAAGGTATAGCAATGGATTTAAAGAAGATTGAATCCATTAGAGGATGACCAACACCCCAAAATGTTTCAGAAATTAGATGTTTTATGGGATTAGTTGGATACTACAA
This sequence comes from Picea sitchensis, assembly GCA_010110895.2. Taxonomy (NCBI): domain Eukaryota; kingdom Viridiplantae; phylum Streptophyta; class Pinopsida; order Pinales; family Pinaceae; genus Picea; species Picea sitchensis. Next base: position 16,010 of record SNQJ01S0025899.1, read on the forward strand.
GAGATTTAGAAGAGGTTTCTCCAAGATTGTTCATCTCATCACTTCTTTGAAAAAGAAGGGAATTAATTTTGAATGGACAACATAGTGTAAAGAGAACTTTAATTTGTTAAAATATTTTTTTACTAGTGCACCTATTTTAAATTTTGCTTACCCAAATGAGAATTTTGTGGTATGTGTAGATGCCTTCAAGGAAGGACTTGGTGGAGTCCTCACTCAAAATGGGTATGTCATTAGTTATGAGTCCATAAAACTTGAAGAACATGAGAATAATTATGCCACACATGATTTGGAGCTTGTTGTCATAGTTCATGCATTGGATATGTGGAGGAATTATCTCATGGGGAAGAGATTTGAATTAAGGACAGACCATAGTGGTCTAAAATATTTTTTTGAACAACCAATTTTGAATGCTAGGTAGACAAGATGGATGAAATTTTTAAGTGAGTATGACTTTGACATCATGCATATCAAGGGAAAAGAAAATAAAGTTGTTAATGCACTCAACAAAATGATACATATTATGCATGCTATAACCAATAGTATGCATTAATCAAATTTGAAGAGCATAACTTTAGATGTTGTTGTTACACATCAACATTTCCTACAGGTAAAAGAAAGCTTGCAACAAGAAAATGTACAACAAACAATTAAAGAGTATGATATTAAGGAAGATGAATTACTTATGCATAAAAATAGAATTTATGTTCCTATTTATGGAGAACTTAGGAATTTGGTGTTAAAAGAAATGTATATTGTGTTGTATGTAGAACATCCTAGTTACCAAAAAACAATTGCAGTAGTAAGAATCCAATTCTTTTGGGCAAGAATGAAGAAGGATGTTGATGATTATATTTCCATATGTATGGAATGTTAGAGAGTGAACTCTGAGCATAAACACCCAACATGTTTGCTACAACCATTTCCAATTCCAGAGAAGAAATGGGAACTGGTAACCATTGGTTTTATAACTAAGTTTCCTAGGACAAGAAGGAAACATGATTCCATAATGGTAGTTGTGTATAAATTGACAAAGGTTGTTCATTTTGTCCCCGTAAAGATGACTCATACAATAACTAATATTGCATAAATTTACATGAGGGAAATTGTTAGGTTGCATGGGATACCTAAGACAGTTGTCTCAGATAGAGATACAAAATTTACTTCAAATTTTTGGAGAGGATTATTTAAAGGATTTGTACAAATATAAAATTTAGCACAATATTCCATCCACAGTAGCATATGAAGAAAGAGAGAGTCAACCAAGTGACTAAGGACATGTTGAGAAAGCATGTGATGGATAGCCATCTAAGTGGAAAGATTACTTGTATTTGGCTGAATTTTCCTAAATAATGGGTATCAAGATTCATTGAAGATGAGCCCATTTGAAGATTTGTATGGTAGGAACTGCAATACTCTAGTGAGTTGGGACAACCCAACCGACAGAGTGGTACTTTGGCCTAAATTTATCAAGGATATGGAAGACCATATGGTTAAAATTAAGTAGAATTTGAAGGCAACACAAGATAAATAAAATATTTATGTAGATAAGAATAGGATAGCTAGAGAATTTAAAGTGGGAGGGCATGTTCTTTTGAAAGTAAATCCCAAGAAGAGCTCATTAAATTTGAGTAGTTGTACAAAGCTAGCGGCCAAATTATGTGGCCCATTTGAGATATTGGACATAATAGGACTTGTTGCATACATGCTTGCATTTCCTACTTCCATGAATGTGCATAATGTATTTCATGTATCTTTGCTAAAAACAATATGTACATGATCATAACCATGCTATTGATTGGAATTTGATCCAAGTGGAGCCAGAAGGAAACTTCCAGGTCTAGTCAGTGCACATATTGGATAGAAAAGTAAAAATGATCTGGAATCGAATCATAGAACTGGTAAAAGTTCAGTGTTCCTGCTACAGTCTCGAAGATGCTACTTAGGAGCATGAAGATGCTATGTGGGCAAAGTACTCGTGACTTTTTGAATAATTTTGAAATTTTGATTTATGTTTTGTATATGCACTGAGGACAATGCCAAAATAAGGAGGAGGGGAATGTAATACTCTAGTTTTGAGACCCCATATTAAATAATGTATTTATTTATTTTCTGAAAGGCCAGAGCACCCAAACAATTAAAAGTGGCTGGAGTGCCTAGGAAAATGTAATGTTGTGATCATTATTAATAATAAAATACATCGATGGTTGATAAATGGACAAGAAAAAAAGTTACAGGGGGCTATGATTCCATGAGAGAGGATGCTCAAGGGGCTAAGACTTTTTATTATATTATATTTAATGATAATTATTTTAATTCAGAGAAGTGGTTACATGAGCTTCTTGGGGAAGGCCATGTGGTTCTTGATTTCCAAGTAAATATATAAACCCATCTTTGGGATGTTTGGGGGTTCACACTCTTCATTTTGTTCACTCTCTCCATTCACTTTTTCACTCATTCATTATTCCTCATTAATTTGTATTCTTGGTTGGGACATGGGGACAAATTTTTGAGGAAGGAAGTCATTGTTTGTTGGTTGTAGTATTTGTTGGTGTGTTCCAGCCATGAATTAATGTCTACATACCTAAGATGCATTGGCATGTGCCACAATTTGTTCACAGATGTTATAACCCTAAATTTCTCCATACAAGCATACCTGGCATTTGGCCCTCTTACTTGTTATTTTTTCCAAGTCATCACCGAGCAACTCTTCTTAAAAACTCTATTTTTGAATATGTACGCTCCCTGCACCACTACTGCCTGCATACACATGCTTGTTGCACCACTACAGCTCGTGTAGGTATGCTAGCTACACAATTACAACCCGTGTATTCCCAAAAAAGTTGCAAAACTTAAAAGGTTGTAAGGAATTCGTTGAGATTATGGGCTATTAGGTAGTTTCACAACTGATCCACTGCCTATAGCCCATCACCCAACCGATTAACCATCATTTTGGCATATAAAAGGAGGTGTTGGGGTCTCATTCCTAAGCCAAGCATAAGAACAATGAAACTCTTTCTGTTTCACATCCCCTCCTTGCTCCAAATAATTGCAGCCACCTTGTGATATTTGCATCATAATTCCCCATTCTTGCCTTTTTCCTCCATTATAAGCCCATTCCATTTCCTTAAAACAAGTGTGAGAGGATAAAGATACATGGAAGAGCAGTTGGATCTTGGTGAAGAGGATCCCGGACTAGGTTCATGGAGTAGTCACCAACCTTTGTTGTAAGTAAACATTGTGATATCAATAAAAGAAATACTTTTCTTGTCCCAAAACATGATGTGTCAAATGTTTGTATTCAATTTATGTTTCATTATAACATCTAACCCATGATTTATATATGAGATGCATGTTTTTTAGTTTCTTGTTTATCTGTTTGTGAATGCAGGTCATCCTTGGGAGGAGGCTTGCAATCAACAAAGCTATCGAACGCGAGAGGATTGACAACAGATGCAGAGTAAAGGCTAAAGTTGTCTGATATTTTCACTTTGTCTTTCATATATGAATGTGGGATATGTTAGGGGTAGTTAGAAAGGTAGGATACTTTTAGACGGTTAGATCTGCCTACATGTTGAACCCTAGTGTAGTCCATAGGGGGTGTTATCCTGCTATAGCAGAACTGGTGACCATACTGGGGAAGCCTCTAGGGTTTAAGAGGATTTTATGGGTGTTTGATTGGTTTTTACCTTTCGAGTTTCTTTATGAGTCTGTCGATTTTTTAAGGTATTTTGGTCACCTTTCAGTGCCATACCAGTTCTCCCTGCCCTGTCAATCTACCTATTTGTCTTCCTTTTTGAGGAGTTCTATAGGTGTACGCGGCTTGTAGTGGGTCTGCACACGTACATACGTGCCCTGCGTTTAGATAGCCTGCGTACATACACAGGTTTCTGAAGTGTCAGTTGTGTGCCTGTGTCAAGAAAATTTTTCTTTAAGAAGAGGCAGTCAACCTCTTTCCTGATTGAAGTCTAACTTCTCAGGGTTTCTTGATTAAGTATAGTGTCTCTATTTTTACAGTCGAAGCCTAGGTTTGATGTCAGTTTGGTTATCTATTCAAATATTTCTTGTGTTTAGTTAAGAAGGGTTTTAGGCAAGTCTTCGAGTCTTTTTTATCATCATGTTAGGTGTCTTTAGTGACTCCCTGCGATCAACAGTGGGCCATAGGTCAGTTCTCAGTCTTGCCTTGTTTTTCACTTTTTCCCCTTTCGATTCCAGTTTCGTTTGTTTCTCCTTCTTCGTCTCTCAAAACACACCACTAGTTTCATTGTCGTTTCCTTGACTTAAAACAAACCATTTTAAATTAACACTAATTTAAAATCAAATAGACTTTATCTTTGCAGGGTCAATCAACTAGGCTAGGCTAGAGCCTTGAATTAGGTTGGAGAGGAAACTCTTCAAGGCTTATAGACAAACATTGGAGTCAGTGCTAGGGAGTGTAAAAAGTCCAGTAAACGTGAAAGTTATCCAGGACCCCCCTCTAACGTAGGAGCTAAACACGATAACCCCTCCAAAGCTAGACCAAGCATAGTGGGGAACACATATTGAGGAATTGTCATGGGATACTGTTGGTTGCATTTTCCTACAGAGCTTCGTGGACCCCGAATTCATTCACGATCCTCAATTATCTTCCAGACCACTTGCTTCCGATACCCTTGTTAGGTTTCAAGATTAGTTACCCTGCTCATTGTGGTCCATCCAACAGTCGACTATTGACGCAGCACCCCCTACCTCAGCAGGTTCTGCGTGACCCCCCAGTCTTAGGATCATTCTTTATCTTCCCCTTGATTCAAATTGAAACTTTGATTTCCCGGAGAAATATCTAACACACACTGGTGTGCATCCACAGGTCCTTATGAGTTACGCCTATGAAAAAAAACACTAAGCGTCAACTCTCTCCCTCGTGATCGCTAATACGACCATAACCTTCACCCGAAAGGGTAATTTGGGTTTCGTGACTTCGTGATCCCATATGTGAGTCCCCCTAACTCGACAATCCTTAAAACCTGAAAATATTAACGGGAAATTGATTCCTCCCTTGAATTTACTTTGATGTGACCTTCAAGTATGGTCTGGGCCCCAGTCTTTCAGCACCCTGGATTTCCTGTATCAGTGTTTTGAGATACAACAAATCCTTTCGCTAACTCCTGAAACTATGACCACCCCTTGCCATAGATCGACGACTCTGAGCTCCCCTACGATCTGATGGTCCTAATTCTATCGGGACTTCACAAATTGGGAGTTCACGACTCTCGACTCTGAGTCACAGCTTCCTCCAGTTCCCGAATTCTGAAATAACAAAATTCAAGGATGAGATCAATGACTCATGTTCATCCTAATACAACGACCTCTATTCTTCCTGAGGTTCAGATACTAAGTAAGTCTCGGCCTTATATTCCTTTCTAGTTTAGCTAGATCCGACGGCCCATGGTAAATTGACACTTCTCCTCAAAGCATTTCCACCAGTCGTTTAGGCTTCTGGAAGACTCCTTCGACCAAGCACCGGCGTAAATATTTTTGAGATTTTATGTTTCTTGGGTGACTTCAACACTTGATTTCCATTGAAATATTCAAGGTTCTTCCCCTCCTGAGTTTCCTCTTGCAAACTCAAGGATTCAACAGGTTCTTGCACGCACTCCTTGCGGCATTCGCAAATAACCTCTGATTGTTCGATCCTTCGACTCTGTGCACTCTTTGTGACAACAATCCTTCAATCTTCCTCCTCATTTTGTAAAATCCAAGATCTCCCCCAGCCTGTGCATACCTTGCATGGCTCTGTGCTTCACCTGCACTTCTGTTGGTATGAGAACAACAATATCTCTCCTAAGATTTCTTAAATAAAACTCATAACTTTGTCGACACACACCTTGCGGACGTTCACTGCACTCTTTGTAGGAATTCTCAAGAAGAGAAACAATTAAAACTGATTCTTCTCTCCTCAAAGATTTCATATATTCAACATGAAATCAAGAGCATTCATACACACATAGCATTGAAATAAATGCATAAACAGAGAATGTAAGCAACCGTATACATACCATTCAACAGATGCAAACAGTAAGAATAATAACACCATGAGATTGAGTCAAATGATTCATGTATTAACTCAAGTGTTCCTGTACATGGACTCTTCTATTTGTTCTTTCTCTGTACAACTCTACTGCTTACTCAACTGATACAATTGGGAATGATACAATGATACAAGCGAGGGTGTTTTTCTATCCATTTTCCCTCCTACACTACAAGCTATCCAATCAAAAATAAAAGCTACAACACTTTTCATAAATTACAATAAATGCCTCATATTCGATAGATGAGAGCAATGCTCAAGATCTGTTTACAATCTCCAAAACATAAATGTAGATACGTCTCCCCTAGCTATTACATTAATGCTTCTTCATTCAAATTCAAAATGATTTCAAAACGTGTGTTGGTGCGTTTCCATCTATCTTCCACCTTTACGTGTGATTTAACTGGGCGACAGTAGCCAGCAAAGCAAGCAGGTGGAAGACAAGAGGAATATTGAAGGAATTTTGTCGCAAAGAGTGCACAGAGTTGAAGGATCGAACAATCAGAGGTTATTTTCAAATGCCACAAGGAGTGTGTGCAGGAACCCGTTGAATCCTTGAGTTTGCAAGAGGAAAATCAGGAGGGGAAGAACCTTGAAGAGTTCAAGGAAAAGAAAGTGTTGAAGTCACCCAACAGAGAAAAAATATCATAAATATTTACGCTGGTGCTTGGTTGGAGGAGTCTTCCAGAAGCCTGAACGGATGGTGGAAACGCTTCAAGGAGAAGTGTCAATTTACCATGGGTCGTCCGATCTAGATAAACCAAAAAGGAATATAAGGATGAGACTTAGTATCTGAAGCTCGGGAGGAATAGAGGTCGTTGGATTAGGATCAACAAGAGTCATTGATCTCATCATTGAATTTCTCTATTTTGGAATTCGGGAAGTGGAGGAAGTTGTGACTCAGAGTCAAGAGTCGTGAACTCCCGATTCATGAAGTCCTAATAGAATTAGGACCTTCATATCACAAGGGATCTCAGAGCCATCGATCTGTGGCAAGGGCTAGTCACAGTTTTGGGAGTCATCGAAAGGAGTTGTTGTATCTCAAAACGTTGATACGTGAAATATCAGGTGTCGAAAGACTGGGGCCCATATCGTACCTGAAGGTCACATCAAAGTAAAGTCAAGGGAGGAATCAATTTCCCGTTAACCTTTTTGGGTTTCAGGGATTGTCGAGTCATGGGGACTCACATATTGGATCGCAAAGTCACAAAACCCGAAGTACCCTTTCGGGTGAAGCCTATGGTCGTATCAGTGATCACGAGGGAGAGATTTGACGCTTAGTGCTTGTTTGCACAAGCGTAACTCATAAGGACCTGTGGATGTAGACCAGTGTGTGATAGAGATTTCTGCGGGAAATCAAAGAGTCAATTTGACTCAAGGGGAAGATAAAGAATGATCCTAAGACTAGGAGGTCGCACAGAACCTGCTAAGGCAAGGGGTGTTGTGTCAACTATACCCACCTGGTGACTGTTCAAGAGTTGGAAACCTAGTTGCCTTTATTTTAGGGACTTACACAGGTGACTGCGGGGGTATACGGCGGTACCTAGGGCATACGTTGGGCCACGCTTTACAGAGTATACCTGGAGGGTGCTTCCATGTTCGAGTTGCACTTGCGCCAATAATTTTCTCTAGTGTTGGTTGGCGTAACTATTCTTCCAACTAGATAGTGTTTTTCTTTCTTTATCTCATAGGAACATTTCTAGTGTGTCCTTGGTTTTCAATGTTAGTAAAAGTCTTAATGTGTCGTTGATATTCTTACACAGTGGAAGATCAAGAGCCCCGCCGGTCACGAAGGATTCAAGGCCTATCGTTGGTTACATTGGAGCCACCATCGCCACCATTACGACGAAGACTTGACCAACAAGGGTCATTTGAGGCGATCGGGCCGCAGGAAACTGTGCCTGAGCTAACTCCGAGAGGAGAACACTCGTATCTGGAGGAACCGACTATTTTTTACCTTGGAGAATAATCTCTCGGACCATATAACCATCTGATCACTGACTTGTCAGTTCCACTTTTGATACATCTTGCCCCTCCAAGGGTAACACATCACGAGCATCAGATAGTCCTGCAAGAAACGATGGAAGAAAATGATGCTACTTCATCAGGGAGTCCTCAAACTCCCTCTACAGATGCCACCACTAGGGGAATTTTGCCTCCTAACCCACCTTCGTCGGTCTATACCACAATGGTATCGACCGCCTCTACTTCGGGTAGCAGTATGATTTCGTCTATGGCGGCGATCATTGCACCATTCACATAGAGTGCGACGAGTCCCCAGTTTTCATATGGGATGTCCAGCTTTGATACGAACTCTGTCCTCACCTACTCCACCATACAGACCATGGGTCAGGGGGTAGGGAGCTCAAACGATCCTTTGCAAGGGTCCATGGGGGGCACCTCAGCCCCCTATAACGCTATCCCTTACGATGGAGGCCATATACCTCCTTCATCCCCCTCTCTTGGCAGTGCTCCCCAAAAACCCGTCGAGCCAAACATGAACTACAACTTGTTCGAAGTAGGTAGTCTAGGACCTTCTTCTTACACCATGTCGGTGGGTTCAATGTCATTCTCTTTGTTTGACGCATTTGGAAACATCTCTTTTTCATCAGTTGTCATCCCGTTCGGGGGGAACCTTGGTTTTGGACCACAGAATCCTATGAAGGGTACTATTCCTACACAGGGGGAAAACACATGAGTCTTCTCCTCACAAGGACTATGGGATCCGTGGCAGGGAGCATTTCCCTCATCAGGCATGTTGACTAGGGGAAACCCCTTCTATGGTCAATGGAGCCTCGAGCAAGGCTCAATACCTATCTCTTTCAGATCAGTAGGGGGAAACCCTTTCTAGAATCTTTGGAACACAACGCAGGGAGAAATCCCCGCCCAACCCTCAACATCCAATTATGGGAATCAACCGATGAGTTCCCAACAAATGAAATATCCATTCATTGGCCAAGGCCATGGTATTTACCAGAACCCTGGCCAACAAACCAACTTTTCCTAGCAGCCTGGTGCTAGTCAAACTCTAGGATATTTTCTTCTTGTACATAGTCAACAACCCAAACTACCATTTTTGGCTATGTCACATTTTCCAAACTTGTCAAGGTTGTAAAACGATCCAATCTGTCACGATCCACATTAGCCTTCCATGCCAACGAGGTTACCCTCAGATATTTCAAAGTTCGAAGGTAAGCCTAACGAAGTTCCAGGCGATCACATGACCACATTTCACCTATGGTGCTCATCGAACTCACTATGAGACGACTCCATACAATTGTGTATGTTTCAATGCACCCTCATTGGGAGTGTCACAAAATGGTACATCGAGCTCGACTGCTCAAGATACTCTTGCTTTAGCGATTTGGAAATGGTTTTTCTCAACCATTTCCAACTACCTGTGAGATATGATGTCATCACCAAATTATGGACAACTTCGAGAAGACAAAGGTTGGTCATATATTGGATCACATCCTAGAATGGCGGAATCTGAAGAGTTTGATAAAAGTACCGGTCCCACCAGCTTTCCTGCTAGAGTGGTGCCTTAAGTCTTTGGTAACTCAATTATCCAAAGACGTCGCAACGTCAGGAGTGTTTTTCGAGGAAGAGGTGATAATGAGAGATCAACAACTTGAACTGATATACTCTCAGTCTGGTTTACTTTACGAAGTTTTTCCATATGTGCCATGGTCTATCCTTGACAAGTCCAGACACAAGTCTGGACCACATGCGGATGGAATAGTTGGTTATGCACAAGCAAAGCCCATTGATCAATTGTTGAATCAGTTGCAACAATTGTCGATACAACAGACAACGTCCAACCAAACCTCTAGTTCAGCTGCTCCCCCTACTCAAATGTTGGATGTACATAATGTGCAGTTGACAAACCCAAAGGCCAACCAGCAACCTTGTGGAAAGAAAAAACAGCAAAACCAGAGGGGTAAGGGGGATAAGAAACCCACCAACAATGCTAGCGGAGGCAACATAGAGAAAAGGAAGTCGAAGTATCCATGTAACCTTTGCATAGAGGACCATCCGACTCACCTGTTCCCTCAGCTTGCGGAGGCCCAAAAGTTATTGATGCTGCAACAGGATGTTGTATTAACGAACCCATTTCCTCATGGGAAAAATTTGAGTCAAGCCTCTTCGAGCGCAGATGGCGGCAGTCAAGGACCTCCTCCGTCTTGTAGTAATCCCTCGACCATGAACGTTTATATGATGAAAGGTGATGCTTACATAGCAACTAGGGCACACAATTATGGAATGACAGAAACTGCTGAAAAGGGTAAGGAATCCATAAACCCATATGTTCCTCTCCAGATCGATAAGATGATCGGAGAAACAATGACATGCATCCTGAAAGGGGTGTTCAAGAAAGCTTCGCATAATCCAAATGCAAGGGCTGCCTAGAATTACTCCGTAGTGGAGGATTTGTCACAAACCCCTTGCGCGATGTCTAATTTGGAGGTCCTCCAGAGCTACCCTTCATAGAGAAAGGCCCTTTTAGCTGCCTTAGGATCTGCTAACACCTGTAATCTGGGAATGATCATGCTTGACACGACTGACTTGAAACCTTGTCTCCCATACCATGTTTCATTTCAGATAGTAGTGGCTCACCCCATGAAATATTTTACTCGAAATATTTTCCGCACGGTGATTTATGAGGGCACCTCGACATGCATGATGTTGTTGGCATGTTGGAAGGCCATTGGCCAACCTGATTTGTCTCTGTCACCTACTCTTCTTACTGCTTTTGACTTTCATTCTTTCAGACCACATGGAATCATCCCTTCTTTCCCCGTGCAGTTAGGAGGGAAGACCGTGTGTGTCAAAGTTGAAGTGGTTGATGCTCCTCTCGACTACAACCTGTTTTTAGGAAGGAGTTGGACCTATGAAATGCATGCAATGGTTGATACAGTTTTTAGGCTCTTGTTGTTTCCACATGAGGGTCGAATCTTAACCATTGATCATTTGTCCTTCTCCCGGCCTGACCCTTCATCGAGGGCATCCACGGTCTCGATGCTTGATAACCCGCAGCCCGACATCGTCAATGTGGGGGTTGGTTTGTTCCCACCATTGGTGGGTACTTTTGATTACCCTCCTCCTTCTAGTGATGTTAAGATGATATCAATTGTCCCCGACTAGCCTAGGGCTGAAATATTTCAAGTGTCGTCATTCCATACAACTTTCTTTAACGATCCGTGGAATCTTCCTTCCCCATCGGCTTCGATGGAAGGGATAGGAAATCTTGCCATGGCCATACCCTTGTCCGTGACAAAATTTGCGTACAATATTTTCCACCAAGCTATGACCGACCCCGATCTGACTCCCGCACAAGAGTTAGATCCTGTTCTTGAGCCTATTTGGGCTCAAGGTTCCCTTGCCACTACCGATTCTTTAGACTTAGTCTTTCCCTATGATGAGGAGATTATAAAGGCAATGACTGGTCTAGAGATACCCTGGGATGATCTCCATCACAGATCTTATTTCCTCCCAGAGTTAAGAAGAATAGAGGCAGGTGAATTTGTGTTGACTATGACTGGAGATAGGTCTTGTCCTATTAATCCTATGGCTACGCACGTAGTTTATGCTAAGGGTAATATGGAAACCATCACTAAAATGATACCTATTGATATCTCCAGAACCCCTAGCATCATGGGGAATGTATTGATCAGAGCGGAATGCTCCCCTGAGGAGATTCAGATCTATACATATTTATTTAAGGAATTCCATGACATTTTTTCCTCGTCTTACGAGGAAATGCTAGGCATTGATCCAAGAATCATCGAACATGAAATAACGACTTATCCTGATGCCAAGCTGGTCTGATAGAAGCTTCGTCAGATGAATCCTCAGAAAGAAGCAGTTATCAAGGCTGAAAAGGAGAAACTTCTCAAAGCCGATTTCATCTACCCCGTTCAGTGGGTGTCAAATGGGTGTCAAATCTCGTTCCAGTCAACAAAAAGTAGGGAACGATTCGCGTATGTATGGACTTTCGTGATTTGAACAAGGTTTGTCCAAAGGATAATTTCCCCACCTCATTCATTGACCAGATTGTCGATGAGTGTGCAGGCTGTGAGGTGTCTTTTTTCATGGATGGTTTTTCAGGATACAATCAGATACAAATTAAGCCCGAAGACCAACATAAAACAACTTTTATCTATCCATGGGGTACATTTTCTTATCGGAAGATGCCTTTTGGACTGAAGAATGCTATAGCCACTTTTTAACGGGCCATGTCTTTTGATTTCCACGACCTAAGACACTTAGTCGAGGCTTATCTCGATGATTTAGCATCACGATCTTGTAAAAGAGTTGATCATCCCATGCACCTCCGACTAATCTTTGAGGGATGTCGCTACTAACAGATTCACTTGAATTCAAACAAGTGCATTTTCTACATGACGTTGGGTTGTTTGTTAGGTTTCATAGTTTCAACAACAAGGATCATGGTCGATCCTATGAAGGTTGAGGCGATAGTTCAGTTTCCTCCCCCATGCACAGTCCCTCAGCTTCAAAGCTTACAGGGCAAAGCAATTTTTCTTCGGCGTTTTATCGCAAACTATACCAAAATCACTAAAGGGTTCATGTGTTTACTGAAGAAGGGAGTCCATTTCCATTGGGACGAAGCCGCTCAATTCTCTTTCGAAGCATTGAAACATTCCCTCACATATTCCCCTCTGCTCCGACCTCCCAATTATAATAAAGATTTCTTATTATACTTAGTCGTCGTAGAGTCGACCATCAGTATGGTCTTGGTTCAAGATAATGATATGCTCGAAGATCATGTGATTTATTACCTAAGATGAGGCCTAGTTGGAACAGAACTCAACTATTCCCATGTTGAGAAGCTTGTGTTGGAAGCAATGCATGTTGTCCAACGGTTTCGTCATTATATTCTGCTTCGTAAGACCATCTTCATTGTTGTTGTGAATCCATTTCAATACGTGTTGACACGATGTGTCATCGGTGGAAATATCAGTAGATGGATCGTTATCCTAAAGTAATTTTACTTGGATTTTGTTTTCGTGAAATCCAAAAAGTCATTGGTCTTTGCGAAACTTATCTCGGAACTTCCGGTCGAATCAGGTGATGTTACACCCAAAGAATCATTGATTAAAGGAGATCTTTTTCTGATTTGATCTTTGGACCCCTGGTATGGAGATATACTAGTATATCTCCATACTTTGAATTTCCCCACCTTTTCTTCTCACGATGAGATTCGACACATACACCATCAGGCAAAAAACTATCTCATACTCAATGACACTTTCTAGACATACTAATCAACAGGAAACAAGACGAGAAACTTGGACATTTAGTGTACAGAAAACACCCACACCGAAAACTACCTTCACGCCAGGTCCCATCATCACCCCAACCAAAAATTAGGAGTTCTTAACACCTTATCCACAAGATCCATAAGAATTTCAGATAAAGAACACCTAGAACAAGAGAAATATCATCTTCACAAAGTCTTCAAGAGCATAGGTTATAAAGAAAAATAGATTAAGAATGCAATGAAGAAATCTCTAGAAAGAGAAAATAACATACCTCAACAACGAAACAAACAAACCCCGAGCCCCACTGCCTACCTACCTTACATCCAAGGAGTTACTGATAAAATTGCTAAAATCCTAAAAGATAAAGATATCAAAACCTCATTCAGAGCGCTTGATACCATCAAACAAAAAATGAGATCAGTAAAATACAAACTTGACCAACTTAATTGCAAAGGAGTTTACAGAATAGAGTGTTCATGTGGAAAATTCTACATCGGAGAAACATGCCACTCCTTTCACACCAGGATCAAAGAGCATGGTGATGACATTAAGAATGAACGAACCCATACCTCAGCATTAGTTGAACACTCTCTCACAACAAAGCATCATGTATGCTTAGAAGACACCAAAATCTTAGCGAAATAAAACCACCTCCTTAAACACCGAATTAGGGAAGCTATTGAAATCATTAAGAATCCCAACAACCTAAACAGAGACAACGACCTGGAGATGAGTGATAGTTGGATCCCGCTCATTCGAGAAAGAAGACAATAAAAATATTTTTCCCCAGGACTTAAGAACCTCATCTCTAAGGTTCTAGGTCTTAACCCACTCTCTCCCCCAGAACTTTAATTAATCATCCCTATTTAATAATTAAAAATAATAACTAAACTAACTTAATTAATACCAATTAATTAATTTCTTACCTTAATCTCCTATAAATTATGTAAACATTATTAAATTATTTCTAATCTAATCCTAAACTAACATTATTAATTTTAATTTCACTACCTATACAATTTATAACTAATTGCTTAACTTACTTAAATAATACCATATTAATTAATTTCATCTCCTAAAATTTGTAAACACCATTAAACTTACTCTAATCTAATACTAAACTAACTTTATTAAGATTATTATCACGACCTTTTATATTAAAACTAATTACCACCTAAACTAGCATATAACCTTAATGATAAATTAATTAACAAATCACTCACTTAAATATTAATTAACAATTATCTTATTTTAGAAAGAATTTTAATTTTTTTTTAGCAAACTCTAGGGTTTCGCCCAGCTGACTTTAGGCCTCCTCCAGCCGAATTTAGGTTTCTCCCCTCCACTTTAATATTTATTAGGGCTCCTCTCTTTTCTTTTCCTAAGGATTTTATGTCCTAAAGATGGATCCTGTTGTGGATACGAAACGTCGACATGTAATAATGAATACTGTGGTTCTTCCGAACATTTCTAAACAAAACTCCCACCACAGAAATCTTAATTCTCGGACACTTTGTATCGTCAAGGTGTAGATTGCATCCTTCGTCGATGCCTCGCCTATGAATAAGTGGAACTCATTCTTAACAACTGCCACAATGGAGCATGTGGTGGCCATTTTTCTGGGTTGGAAACAACCCAAAAGATTCTACAAACCTGTTACTTTTGGTCGACGTTGATCAAAGATTGTGTTGAATTGGTCAAGAAGTGCCACCTGTGTCAGATCTTCTCTTGGAATATGAGGGCACACCTCGCTCCCATGTTTCTCTTCATTACTGTTGGTCCCTTGACCAAGTGGGGGATTGATTTTACTACATGCCACCCGGCTTCATCCATGGGGCATCGTTATATCATCGTAGAAGTAGACTACTTCACAAAGTGGGTCGAGGCTATGCCAACATTCAATAATGATAGAAAACAATAACTCTCTTTATTTTCAATCAGATAATAACAAGGTTTGACATCCCGAAGGAGATTGTCACTGACCATGGCAGTCACTTTTAGAACAAAATGATCTATGAGTTAACGTCAAATCTTGGGTTGAGGCAAGATCATTCATGACCCTACTACCCAAAAGTGAATGGCTAGGTGGAAGCTGTGAATAAGTCTCTCAAGACTGTTCTGTAGTGAACTATCAATTCTTCCAAGTCTAATTGGAATTTGATGTTGTACTCGACATTATGGGCCTACCGAATGCCTATAAAGACTACCACCAGTTTCTCACCTTTCCAACACATTTACGGGCTGGAAGCAGTCTTGCCTATAGAGTGCTAGATCTCATCTTTAAATTTGGTAGTACAGTTATTTCCAGACACTTCACCACTTGAGTAACGCTTATTATATCTCGAGTAGCTCGATGAGAAACACTGTGATGCATCCTTGGCCAACAAGGCTCACAAGCAACAAGTCAAGTTTCACTATGATTGGTCCATTCGTCCTCAGATTTTCTTCGAAGGCGACCTTGTTCTGGTCTACGACCAAGATAAGGATCCCCTAGGGGTAGGAAAGTTTAAACCCATGTGGTTCAGACCTTTCATCGTGAAGGAGGTACTAAAGAAGGGCGCTTATTGTTCAGTTGATTTTGAGGGAAATGCTTTAGTGTAGCCTAGAAATGGGCTCTACCTCAAGAAGTATTACTCATAGGTGGGTCGCCTTAGGTGACTTCTTGTACAGATGTATAGTTCTTATACAGTTAGTTTTTTGTCTTTTGCTTTTATGGACGCGTCATTATTTATGTTGTCTTTTTCACTGTTGCAGATGTCAAGTGAATCAGAGGTTTTTGTTGGGTTCGCAGACGACACTAGTCGACACACTCGAAGGCTTTCTTCCATAGCTTGGGTGATATTCATGCCTCAAGGCCAGTTGTTATATTTTGGAGGTATATGTTTAGGTGACACCACAAAAATGTTGTCGAGTACAATGCAGTAATAGATTTGTTTCGTGACTCTTTGTCGCATGGTATCCCTCACCTCGGGGTCTACTTATATGCACAATTGGCTGTGTCCCAGTTAAATGGGGTTTACCGCGTTTATGATCTTACTTTACACTGATGTTTCCTTAGGGTACGTCTCTTAGAACGTTTCTTTGATTACATTATGTATATCCATGTTACTAGGAGATTAAATCAAATGACAGATACTCTAGCTAATCAAGTATTAGATTGACATATTGCACACACATACACATGTACATACATTTGTAAAGAAATGTGATCCATAAGACATAAAAGATGTAAATCCATACATACATATATATATCAAAAGTCTCAAAGTACATAGGTGGGCACGAATGCCTCAAAAATATAAATCCAGTATACATCACGGGGCTTATGCCCTCAAACAATATACAAAAGAGTGCCCTCAGCATGTAAGTGGTCCATCCTAGCTAAGCACGGGGCCTGCTGGCCCTGCCATAGTGAAAAATGGCATTCCCCAAATTCCAAAAGAGTTGGACCCAGGTCTATGGCACCCTAACTATGTGAGGTTGCATTGATGGTGAGAGATCCTCGATCTTGGCCATGGAAACTGCACGAGTGAGCGCGGTGAGGTTCTTCTCCACCCGTCTCAAAACTCTCTCAACCTCTCTAGCTGGAGGTCCCCCTGCTACTATTGCTACTAGTCCGATGGCTATGGATGCTAATACCTCTGGTCGAGGATGTCGCCTGGTCCTCGAGAAGTCTGTTGGATGCACTGGTCCCACATCTGTACATAACAGATACATAGTTGTCAGATACTCTGGTACACATAAAAATGATATATATAAAAATTAATTAAAAATTAAAAAACTTTAAAAACAAACGTACCTATCTCTCATCTCTCTTCCCCAAGAGGTACGGGCATGTCCAGATCCCTGGAAAAGTTGATTCTGGCATAGGGGTAGTCCTCTATTGTTGGAATTTGTCGTTCCCACCAGTCAAAAAATGTATCATCGAAGGTCTCTATTGTCCTACCTCCCCCCTGTCGCGGAAACAATGTTGCTCACCTACACACTGCTGGGAAGGAGGCCACATGCCCCCGTACTGTCTCTCGTGGACTCATGTTGGGTACCCTCTCGAAGAAGAATGAGCATAAAATGGTACCAAACCCGAATTTTTTGTTACTTCGCCCACGACACTCTGTAAGTAGTCTCTTCATGCAATCAAGCATGGTCGTGCTCCAGTCAAACACGCCTGCATTTAAGAACTGCATCGCACAATACATGTGCGCCCGGTAGGCCTTATGTAAGGCCATAGATCTAGTAATCCGCCCAATGAGTAAAAATATCACTTTCAATGATAGGTTGGTGATCTTGTGAATTGGAACCTGAGAACCTACTTTCTCAGTGTCATCCTTGCAATGTAGTCCGATCAACTCGGCGATGTAATGAGGCCTGGGGGGGAAAGAACGCAAGTTGACTGGTTCCCCTCTCCTTGAGAGTCCAGTTAAAAAATATATGTCCTCGGTCATTGGAGTCAACGACTGCCCCTCAAGCATAAATGCCTTAGCGTCGGGGTGCCAATAGTCCACCAAGGCATTCAACATCCTGGGTTGTGCCCTCATGAGTGAACACCGGAAGAACTTCCATAACCCGCATTGTTTCAATGCAGTGACAACAAAAAGGTCCTCTTTGACCAAGATATCAATGTATTTGTGCTCCCTCTCTCTCCAGTGGATATACATCCTGTCACATGACAAGTTCATGGAGGGAGTTAGCTCTTGAATTTTCATTTTTTCCATGTTATTGGGGGTGTACGTGGGCTGTGTTGGACACAGTCGCGTATGCATGGGGGAATATTGTTTTCTTCCCATGGGCATACACAGGCTTCCCTTAGACAACCCGCATACACGTAGGGCTGCCCTTTTTTAGGAGGGCACACCCCCAAAAAACTAAAAGAAAAGCATAAACAAAGTATGGAAATACACAAGGGGTTGGTTTGTACTTACTTGGTCTGAGTGGAAGTTCGTTTCGTCGTCTGAAGCTCCCAGAATCAACTCTTTTAAAAAAGGGGTCCTTTTATCTTTTTGGTTAATTCTCAATTTGGAATGGTGAAAATGAGTTGTCAGCTTCTATTTATAGACTTGTTTTGCCTTTTTTTGCCATTTTTTGAGCATTTTTGTCATTTTTTCTAGCTTGAAAATAATCTAGTGTGGTTCTTGAGTTTCTCATTGGATGTTACGATACACTTCACTTTTGGTTTGGAATTTTTTTTTGGATATGCGTCATTTTTAAAGGTCCTTTGCGAAAAGTCATTTTTTCCAACTTTTTGCATTTAAGTTAGGATTCCACCTCCACTTTTTGCATCTCGTTGTCTTTTCCGCTTTTCCATAGGGTCGATCCCACTGAAATATGGTACGCAACCATAATTTCTGATTTATAAGTGTCGTGGTAAAGTGGTAGAGCCTACCTTTACATGGATGCCCTAGGTAGATCCTGGTTGCATTTTGGCATCCATGTCGTCATTAATGACTTTAGGCTTGGGAGTCCTTGTTAGTCCTATCATGATTACAAGATTGAGCCTATTATATCTAACATGTCATCACTCTTGGCCTCACCGTCGAGACTCCCATAAAATGAGTCTTCTTTTAAGCCCCTTTTAGACTCTCTAAACACGAAAAGATTGTCGAGCGATCTTACTGCCCTTCATGCTCACCAAACTAAAATTTGAAGGCACGTCTGTCCAGAGGTATTTTACCCATTTTTCGGTCTGGATGGTCAATTTTACGAACAAAGGTATACTCTAGGAGCTTCGGTTCGCTAGAATAGTATTCTCAAGTATAATTTTGACCCTTTTTCGGGCCTAAGGGACTAAATTTACGAAAAAGGAACCCCCACAGAGTCCATAGTTAAGCTCTTTTCATACTCCCTAAAATTGAAAAGATCATCAAGTGACCTTGTTCCTTCACACTCGTTAAATTGGTCCAAAAGAACATCCCTTACGGAGTCCATAGTTAAGCTCTTTTCAGACTCCTTAAAATTGAAAATATTGTTGAGCGACCTTGTTCCTTCACACTCGTTAATTGGTCCAGAGACATACTATATAGAGTCCATAGTTAAGCTCTTTTCAGACTCCTTAAAATTGAAAAGATCGTCGAGTGACCTTGTTCCTTCACACTCGTTAAACTGATCCAGAAGAACACACCATATGGAGTCCATAGTTAAGTTATTTTCAAACTCCTTAAAATTGAGAAGATTGTTGAGTGATCTTGTCAATGTCACACTCGTTAAAATGGTTCTAAGTAGACGTATTTTCGGTGCTATTTTATTCCTTTTTTGAACCGACCAGACTATTTTCAAAAACTTTACCCCAGTGGAGTCTTCTTTTACGTTTTTTTAGACTCTCTAAACGTGAAAAAAACATCAAGCTTACCTTATCTAGGCCCGTGAAAAATACATTGAAGGGGGTTTCATCATGTCTTGCTAATCACATTTTCATATCTGCATCTTTGGCCTAATGTCGGCTCCATGTTGCTCTCAACTGAACATTTGAAGCATGCCTTATATGCAAGCCTTGTAGCACTTTGCCTTTGCGACCTGACACCTTGACCCATGGAGGAATTTTCCCCGAGTTTCCTCTTCCTGCACATGTCTCCTTGCTATGAGAATTAGTATGTTCCTTGCGCTTGGAACTAGTATGCTTGTGACACTCATTCCTCCTTTGTAATGTGGCATTCTTTAATTCTTTTTCAAGCTCTTTAAAAATATTGAAAAAGACAAAAAAATCAAATCTACCCCAAAAAGAGGACGGGAAATATATTTTCTTTTCTGGCATCACAATGAGTCACCCTTGGACAAAGCACATCCTTTCATTTTTTCGTCAAGCTTTAGGATCTAGTATGAACTTAGGAAGTTGTTATCGATACATAGAGTTGTGTCCTCCTTCGTTTGGTTATTCCTCCAAACACATGAGAGTTTGAGTTGCCTCCTGCATCATGAACTTATGTCAATGTCATGCTACCTGAGTCTGATCATCAATCATTCTCTTGTCCAAGGGAATTTTTACTCAGCCTGAGTCAACCCTTCTGCATTTTGTCTCTTTCCCTCATTCTCGGCCATCCTGAAAGTCCAATCAAGTCCTTATTTGAAATCAGTGAAGTTATCTGCATGATCACCAAGATCCTATTTTCTATTCCCGACGAGTCGTCGAACACCTCTAGGTAGTGAAGTCGTACACTCACATTACACTCCTACCTGAGTTTTGAATATCTTTAAGTTGTTTCTCAAGCTTTGAATGCCTCATCTCCAGCCATCAGGCATCATTTGATTCTTGAATATGGATACTATATATGTATATCTTTGATTTTGAAATGTAGATCCGTTGTGTATTTCTTGCGGATACACTTTATATGGTTATATGGCATGGATCTGCAGTGTATTTGATTGGATTCCATGATTTATTTCATCCCGAACATGGGTATGCCTGCCTCGGAGAGACAATTGTTATTTTTGCAGATGGCACCTCTCGAACTCTGGTCCCGGGCTTACTCCCTTCATACATTGGTCAAGATTTTGTAATTTATTTTGGCCATCAAATTCTCTTCTAACCTCACACATTAGGGGGCATATGTTACAACCCTAAATTTCTCCATACAAGCATACTTGACATTTGGTCATCTTACTTGCTATTTTTTCCAAGCCATCACTGATAAACTCTTCTTAAAAACTCTATTTTTGAATATGTACACACCCTGCACCACTACTGCCCATGTACACACACTTGATGCACCACTACAACTCACGTATGTATGCTAGCTACACCATTACAACCCATGTATACCCACAAAAGTTGCAAAAATTAAAAAGTTACAAGGAATTAGTTGAGATTACGGGCTATTGGGTAGTTTCACAACTGATCCACCACCTATAGCCCATCACCCAACCGAATAACCATACTTTTGGCATATAAAATGAGGTGTTGGGGTATCATTCCTAAGCCAAACATAAGAACAATGAAACTCTACCCGTTTCACATCCCCTTCTTGCCCCAAATAATTGTAGCCACCTTGTGAGATTTGCATCAAAACTCCCCATTCTTTCCTTTTTCCTCCATTATAAGCCCATTCCATTTCCTTAAAAGAAGTGCTAGAGGAGAAAGATACATGGAAGCGCAGTTGGAGCTTGGTGAAGAGGATCCCGGACCAGATTCGTGGAGCAATCGCCGACCTTTGTTGTAAGTAAACATTGTCATATCAATAAAATAAATACTTTTCCTGTCCCGAAATATGATGTGTCAAATGTTTGTATTCAGTTTATGTTTCATTCTAACATCTAACCCATGATTTATATATGAGATGCATGTTTTGTAGTTTCTTGTTTATCTGTTTGTGAATGCAGGTCAGCCTTGGGAGGAGGCTTGTAGTCTGCAGAGCTATTGAACGTGAGAGGAATGATACCGGATGCAGAGTAAAAGGTAAAGTTACCTGATATTTTCACTTTGTCTTTCATATATGAATGTGGGATATGTTTGGGGTAGTTAGAAAGGTAGGAAATTTTTAGATGGTTAGATCTGCCTACATGTTGAACCCTAGTGTAGTCCATAGGGGGTTTTCCCGCTATAGAAACAACTGTAAATCCCGAAAGTCTCAACATGGAGATTCTTGACCAGATGCACTGGAGCCCTGGAAGGAGGTGGAAGAGAAGGGATTCCATTCTCTTGGGTTGTGCAGGTTGGAGAGAAGAAAGTTGGTGTACTTTGGATTCTTATGTGTTGAGAAACCTCGGGGGTGACCTACTGCTGATACTTGGAATAGTAGTGTCTATGGTTGGGTGGAACGTCCTTGGTCTGCAGCCAGTTGGCGATTGTATTTGTTTAAGATAAGTTCTCTTTGTCATGGTTTATTTTGATAGTATATTTATTTCCATTGTGTATTAATTATTATCTTTGAATATTGTATTTATAATTTGCATGCTTGTTGGTTATTGTTGTGCATGGAATAATATTCAAATTTATTTTATGTTGTATCATGAATCTTGATTAATGCATGTGATTCTTTCATTCTTATTTATTAATTAAATGTTAATAGAATTTTAAAATTAGTTATGAAGTGTGTTTTTGAAGTAACATGGCCATCCTGTTGGTGACTGGGTACGTTACAATAATGAGGATTACATCATCTTTTGGCACTAAGCTTCGATGCGTTCTTAACTGGGTGATAGATACATGCTTCCTCACAAGGTTTCGAAAATGGGTTTTCCGTGTAACTTTGTTTTGTGGGTGGTATGACTTGAGGTCATGACTCTGCGTGAAATCACTCTGATGGTTTTGGAACCATAATGGGATATTGATGCGAGGATTGGGTAGAATACCTAAGGAAACAAAAGGGACTCATAGGGGGAATAGGTGAAGTTAATAGTGTGGGAAAAGGTGGAGATATGTCATCGCCAAGGTTTTAAAAGGGGTCTTGATCCTTAGAGGGCATCAAATAGTGTAACATACCTGACCACTCAGAGGCCAGGCTACGTCACCACTTAAACAGGCTGCAACACACCCAACCACCCACAGGTTAGGCATGATGCAGTCCCAAGACTCAGTTCTCTGATCTCTAATTCAAAAAAAAAGGACTTCTCAACAATGTTAGAAGCATGCACACCACATGCATAAGACAAGATCCATGTCACAGAATAAAAGAGATAATCAACATTCCATGCACAACAAATAACCAGCAGACAAGCACATTAGAATACATATCTCAGAGATAATTAAATACACAGCAAAATACATTAAACAGAAAACACAGAGAGCACTTATCTTTGCAAGTAAATGTTCCCCAACTGGTTTCAGACCAAGGACATTCCTCCCAACCATAGACGATGTTGTTCATTTACTCTCAACAACAGGTCACCCCTGAGCCAGAGCTATGAATCCATAAGGATGGGTCCTAGGCCAAGTCTGAATACACAGTAGTTGGCTAAGTAGCTCTCAGGTTTCCCAACCTCACAATAATCCTAATTTCCATCTCTCTATCCCCCTCAGCCTGCACAACCCTAAGAAATGAACACCTTTCTCTACCATGCAATCCCTGAGGCTGTTCCATTTCTCTCCAGGGCTCCAGTGATACTGGTCAGGAAATCTCTCTACTGGAAATTCCAAGGACTCTCAGTTGCGGACAGTTCCATACGAACTTCCATCAAGTTCATGCACATAGCCATCCATTCCCTCTGGGAATGATCAGTAAATCATTACATCCATTCATTGATGGCTCTCCTCTTCCTTCCATTTGTTTCCATTCTCAGCCCAAGAGTGCATGAACTAGCAGTAGTGAGTGAAGAGGAAGAAGAATGAGTGAACCAGTGAGAAGAGTATGAACCAAGGGAAGAACGAACCCAAACCATCCCCCAAGAGCCACATGGCCTCCCTCCCAAGAAGCTCATGTAACCCCCTCTTCTCCATAAAATCAATTATGGGTAAATAAAATAATAATAACAAGACTTAGCCCCTCAAGCCCCCTCTCTCATGGAATCATAGCCCCCTCTCTCTTTTGTCCTTGTTGGTCTTGTATCCAGCGATGTATTTTATTAATTTATAGGAAGTGTTACATTTCCTAGGCACTCTGGCCCATTTTCAACTTTACCGACTCACTAGCCTAAGTCATATTTACATAATACATTATAGTTTAGAAGGGTTAGAACTGGAATGTTACATCCCCCTCCCCTGATTTTGGCACTGTCCTCAGTGCACAACACCATTCCAATGTTATTAACATTACAATTCTAGGCCCTCTATCCTTAATTAACATAGGCAATCCATCCCAATCTTATCTACATAGTCACTTTGGCCTAAAACATATATGCATAGGCATTTCGACCCAAAACATATATGATGATCTTCAAAAATTTTATTTCTGGCAGTAGTTCCAACCAACAAGCTCTCCTTCCCTGTCAGCCCTACACAACCCAAAGAAATGAACCTCTTTCTCTGCCATGTAGTCCCTAAGGTTGTTCCACTTCTCCTCGGCTTCAATGCACTCGGCTAGGAAGTTTCAGAGTTGTGGGTTCCAGAACTCTAGTTGTAGCAAGTCCATTGGACTTTCTTCCTTCCATGCCTTTGTCATTTAGTTTCTCCAACATCACCTTCTTTTCTCTCATAGTCTAGTGTTTTTATAGATCTTCAACATTCATCGTTTTCCTACAATATTTCAAATTAGCGAGCATGTCAGTTCAAAATTTGTGCATAAAATTATCATTCTTTCTCATATTGTAAGAGTAAATTTTCATAATCCAATACAATATTTATCTCTGCGGTTCATGGATCTGCATCCATATGGTTGTCTCGTTAACTTGGCTCATTGTTTTCCTTGACGTACCCATTATGTGCATGACCCCAATCAAGAGCTATCAAAGTCTCCTCTTCCTTGTGGTCACTCACTTTCCATCCCCAGGCTCAGGCATCCCCTTTTCTACTATGCAGTCCCTCAAGCGATCCATATTTCCTGACCAAGGTTCTCTTGCACAAGACATTTTCTAGGGACACAGGGTTCTCATGTCAAAACAATAGCCTTTTCCATGCTTTCCATCTTGCATATCCAACATCTCATCTGTATTATACACATACAGTCATCATGAGATATCATTATAACCATTTCAAACATAAATGTCAAATATGTTTTATACAGGAAAATAAAATTTTCCAAACATGATCTTTCTGCTCATAATGGTTGGCTCTGCAGCTGTATGGGATTACATCCCTTCCATATCCAAGACCATTCTACCTGCAGTTTCTTCAATTTACATTTGGCCAAAACAATTCGTCAGTAATTATCAAATCATAATTCCCAAAACTGTTTTATATAGGAAAAATAAAACTTCTATACATGAGCTTCTGCTCATAACAATTTGACTCTTGTAGCAATACGCAATAGTCTTCTTTATGGGCTTACAACACTGCCATATCCCAGACCCCTTTCCTCCTACAATTTCAACATTCCTCAGCCAAACAAATTGTCAATATCTCATGTACAAGATATATATTTTCATGGCAATGATTCAAAACAAAATCACAAAGTGCTCTCAGAATTGTTTACAACTATAATTCAATTACTTCTATTAATCCAACTATTAATTGGAATGAACTCATCATTACATACACATGTATTATCAGTCACACATATTTTTCATAATGCAACAGTTAATAAGATAACAATCAATGTGCCAATACCCATGGTCACATCTACACAATGCATCCATGTATTGACTACATAATACCACATAACTATGTCATGTATTCCAACATGATGAGTTGGAAGGTCTAGCCAATGATTCAACACATCATCCACACACTTCCTACTGCTTGCCTAACTATTTGGTTACCTTCCTTTTCCACCCAAACACAACACCAAGAATATAATCCTTAAGTGCTCTTCAATGTTGGCAAAGAGGTTGCAATACAAACATCAAATATACAGTATATACTATCGAGCACTCACATAGTGTTATAGCCCTTCCATATCCAACCATATTATGGACTCACACGTGACTAGCTCTATGGATATTCATTGTTATATAAGGAGTATGTCTCATGAATTACCTGGTTATGATCCCATAACCAATAATAACATAATATGCAATTGACATTTTATCTAAGTGCATTTTAGCATCAACAACACTTACACACTCTGGGCCTTCGGCCATTACATATCAATTTAAATACTGAAAATTAACTAAGGGAATCCTTACCACGATCCCCTTCAACATGTATGCATCAACGAAAACTAAATGCATACCTGCCTGGTTGCTACCAACCTACTTGTTGTTGTCTGACCAACTGATATTTGTAGAAGCTCATAGACTTCCCCCTTCATCATTTTGATCACCATTCCTGCCATCCTCATGGGTCTTCACCTCGATGGAAATTATAAGAAGAAACAACATCCACATATTTAACCCTACTGTGTCATTTTTCTTGAATACATAATCCATCCTTAGTCATACTCAAACATTATTTCATAATAACATACTATTCTAAGTTCACCAACATGTTATATGCATATCCAAGCATGTACATATTCAAAATTACACATCTATATGTACCAAGCATTTACTGTCAGCATTCCTACTAATGCATATGCAATTTAACTTCATTATATGCTTCATGCACTCTAGTGCATTTCTGTTTCAATTCACTTATTTATTTATCTATTTCTGTTGTAGTTGGTTGTCCTTGAATTCCTTTAGATCCTTGATTCCTTACGCGCTCCCATTCTTCTCATCTGCACTATGGTTCCCTGGGTCTGAACACTTTTCCAGCCACGTTCCACCTAGACATTCTTTCCCACTTAGTACCATTCCCCAAAGGAAATCCATTTTCATTCAGTGCCACTTTTGAAGTGAGAGAGCATTCCAATTCCTCTGCATTGGCATCTTGCTTCCACTGTGAACTCTAATTTAAGCTTTTAGACAGTAGATAAGTCATATCTAAAAAATCTTTCCCTGGAACTCCTATGTTTGACACATAGATATTATTCACACACCACCTCATAAGCTCTTTGTTTCCTTCCACATCAAGCTTGCAACTGCCTACACATCTCTACCTTCAAGGCTATGGAGCCTTACTTTTCCTTTCTATGCCCATTAATGACATTATTCACCTTCTAGATTCATGTCCCATGTGAGGATTCTTTCTTTTGTAGTACCTCATCCAAATTTTGTAAGAAAAGTCATGCCTCCATGACCCTAACATCTTATCCTATTCTTGAATTGATCTGGTTATACCTCTAATCCTGATAAACCTACAAGAATCCATCTTGTTAGAGATATACATATCATACAAAAATTGTCAATTAAATTTACAGGTACCTTTTCATTTAAGTGATAATATTATTCTTTAATTAATATCAGTTTTCCTTTTTATATGAATTAAGTCTTTTTTAATCATGATTGTGTGTCGGTTCTTTTGTATTCATGAGTTGATCATAGACATGGATCGACTCATTATATCGTACTCATTCTTATGTTGTGTTCTTAGTTCACAAACAGATCATATTTTGACCCTTTATCAATTCCCTGTATTATTCTATTGTTAACTCTCTGTCAAATTAAATCTTTATGAGGCGCTTCCTTCAAACCATTTACATATGACCAGATGCGCAAAACCATGGGCTTATTTATTTGAGTGTTGCCTCTTCTTTTCCCTTTGTTTCTTAATGCAGACCCCCTTCTCCTAAGGTTGCTCGACCTCCCGGTCAAGGGTCTTCAATCCTGAGCTGAATTGGCTCTCTGAAACCTTGATGGTTTCATTTTGTATCTAAACACAGACCCTTCCAGCTTTCTGGCATAGGTCCGATGGCCCACACAACCTTCTCCTTCACCCTTGCAAAAAATATCAGAGTTGGTGCTAACTCCTTTTTCTCTTGGCCCCTCCTTAGATGTGGCCTTAGGTGGTGACCTCGTGCATACGCACGATTCCGGCCACACTCAAAGGTGGTTTGGAACCAAACTACTTTTCACCCCACAATTTACCTTGATCCAGCATGTGTCCTTTTTCCAAAACCGTGGTCTCGATTGCGGCCTGCCCTCGACTTCGTAAAGCTCGAGCACCTCCCATCCCCACAATGAGAGGTGACCGTTGAACTTGTGATCGTGATGGTGCTTATAAATGGACGACTGATATCTACCTCTTGGGAACCAATAGTTCAGATTTAACTCTCCCAGATCGATGGTTGTGGTTGTTTCAAAATTCTGGACTTCGGAATTCTCAAATCTCAAACTTTACCTCCCTCGAGATACACGGGATTCTGCCACACGTCCTTTTGAATTGGACGGTGGGGAATTACTTCGGACGATTGACGTTTACTTCGGGTACTTACCTGAAATACACAACTTCCCACCACCTATTCTCTTGATCTGACAGTCAACGTTTACTTCAGGTCCTTACTCGAAATCCACAGCTTCATGCCACCTGTTCTCTTGGTCCGATAGTTCAGGTCTACTTCAGACTATTCGATAGTCAACATTTACTTCGGGTCTCTGGCTCTCCGGGCTTTGGGAGTTTCAACTCTCAACTGAAAACTCTTGGAGTAATTTCTCCAGAGTCCACGATCTGTTTCCACGTAGCGAAATATTGTAAGTGGACATGTGGTCCAATCAGGCGAGTGACACATGTCACGTCCTATCTAACATTTCAATCATCCGCATGCTCAAAACTTACAGACACATGGCGCACATTCCATGTGTCCATGTCATCCTCGGTGACGTCTGCAAGCCACGTCACTTCAAAAATTTTGGGGTCCACATCACCTCTTGGTGATGTCATCGTGTCCTACCACTTCGGCTCTTCGGGCTTCGGGACTTCAAGAGTTTCCACACTAGCACACTTCCAATTCTCCTGAAATCCGATTTCTCGAACCGGCCAAACTGCCACCATGTGTCTCCCTTATTGGACGACCCATATTAACCCCAAACTTTGGGACTTCGGAAGTTACTGTTGCATGGATCAACGGTTGCAATTCCTTCGGGCCTTTGGACTTCGGAAAACTCAAACTTCAACTTTTTTTTGAAATTTTTTTATTCGAATCTCGTGATATACTGACGCATGTTTCCCACGGATCAACAGCTATGATTTTTCTTCGAGTCTTCGTACTTCATAGAACTCAACTCTAAACCTTCCATTTTCCCTGAAGTGTGTGGATTTTTTCCATGTTTCCTCCTAGATCGGACAACCGCAATTCACTTCAGATCTTCGGGGTCTGGAAATCTCAATTATCAACTTCTCCTTGCTCGCCTTTTCCCAAAGTGATTTCACCCAGAGCACACGATCGGTTGACGCGTATCCTCCTACAGATCAACGGTCCCTAACTACTTCTTCTCTTCAAAGGTTCATCGCTCGAGTACTAACATGTCACATCATTGCATGCCTTTCAATTTGCGGGGGCATGCATCGGCAGTTTGGAGTAACTCGCTTTTCTCCCCGTAATTCTCTTGATGTTGACACGTAACCCCTTGGTGAAACCATGGTTTGGATTGCAGGACTGCCTTGGGAAATTATCTCCCGTGCAACTTGGTTCCCTGTAATGCCTCCTATCCATTGATCTCTCTCTCCCATGGGATCTGATGGTTGTGACCTTAACCCTTTCTTCCTTTACATCAGACGACCCATGTTCACCTATCCACCAATCCAATGATCTAGGATCTCTCCTGATCCTACAGTGGCGATCGTTCTCGAATTCGAATGGGGACGGTCACAATCCTTCGAACCCCTTACAACTGATCTCTAACGATCTAACTCCTATGTAGATTCTGCAATGCCATTCCTCCTAATATTTTCAACTTCACAGTCATAATTTGATCTCAACCACGAGACTCTAACCAGCACACTCGGCCCATATTGGCCCAGTGTTTCAAACAGAATCTTTAATACCAATCTGTAACATACCCGACCACCCAGAGGTTGGGATACGCCACTTAACCAGGATGCAACACACCCAACCACCCGCAGTCTAGCCATTGCAGTCCCAAGACTCAGTTATCTGATCTCTAATTCGAAAACAAAGGACTTATCAACAATGTTAGAAGCATGCACACCACATGCATAAGACAATATCCATGTCACAGCATAAAAGATATAAACAACATGCCATGCACAACAAATAACCAACAGAGAAGAACATTAGAATACATATCTCAGAGATAATTAAATACACAGCGGAATACATTAAACAGAAAACACAGAGAGAACTTATCTTTGCAAGTAAACGTTCACCAACTAGCTGCGGACCAAAGATGTTCCTCCCAACCATAGACACTATTGTTCATTTACTCCCAACAATGGGTCACCCCCGAGCCAGGGCTATGAATCCACAAGGATGGGTCAACTACTGTGTAAATGAACACAGTAGTTGACTAAGTATCTCTCAGTTTTCCCAACCTCATAACAATCCTAATTTCCATCTCTCTTCCCCCCTCAACCTGCAAAACCCCAATAAATGAACACCTTTCTCTGCCATGCAATCCTTGAGGCTGTTCCATTTCTCTCCAGGGCTCCAGTGCTACTAGTAAGGAAATCTCCCTACTGTAAATTTCAAGGACTCTCAGTTGTGGACAGTTCCATCCGAACTGCCATCAAGTTCATGCACACAGCCATCCATTCCCTCCGAGAATGATTAGTAAATAATTACAACCATTCAACGATGGCTCTCCTCTTCCTGCCATTTTTTTCCATGCTCATCCCCATAGCACACGAACTATCAGTAGTGAGTGAAGAGGAATAAGAACGATTGAACTAGTGAGAAGAGGACGAACCAAGGGAAGAACAACCCCAAAAAATCCCCCAAGGGATGTTTAAATAATTACATGAAGACAAGAGCCACATGGCCTCCCTGCCAAGAAACTCATGTAACCCCCTCTTCTCCATAAAATCAATTATGGGTAAATAAAATAATAATAACAAGACTTAGCCCCTCAAGCCCCCTCTCTCGTGGAATCATAGCCCCTATCTCTTTTGTCCTTGTTAATCTTGCATCCAGTGGTGTATTTTATTAATGTATAGGAAGTGTACATTTCCTAAGCACTTTGGCCCCTTTTCAACTTTACCAGCTCACCATCCTAAGTCATATTTACATAATACATTATAGTTTATAAGGATTAGAATCGGGATGTTACAAATAGATTGTCAAAATACATATAAAACCGTATCCGTAAAAATAATTTCTAGCATGTAGAGGCTAGGTTAGGGCTCTCCTAGTGTGCGAGTGACACATGGGGAAAGCATATTGGTTGGTCAGTTTTGGTGCTTTCAATCCTTCGACACCTCGAGGGAAAACAAGCTCTGATCCTGACTCTTGGTCTCTCGGTAAACAATAGGTGATGGTAAGAGGAGGAGGGACTCGTTTTAAAAGAGTTATGGGTGTTTTCATAATAAATGTGGGCATATAGGGACTTTCATATCGGTAAATTTGTTGGTAATTCCTCCAACATACATTGGAGGACTTTGTGGGAATTCCTCTGATGTGCGTTGGAGGACTTAGCAAAAAATGTGTCGGAGTCAATTGAAGAAGATGGAAACCACTCCTCAGATGAAATCGAAGGAGTTGACACTAACTCCTATGATTTCATCGAAGGAACTCATCAAAGCTCATAAAAAAAGT
The DNA here is from genome assembly GCA_010110895.2 of Picea sitchensis. Classification (NCBI taxonomy): domain Eukaryota; kingdom Viridiplantae; phylum Streptophyta; class Pinopsida; order Pinales; family Pinaceae; genus Picea; species Picea sitchensis. Next base: position 47,407 of record SNQJ01S0025899.1, read on the forward strand.
TAAGGAGAACTCCTCCGACATATATCAAAGGAGTTGAAGGTAACTCCTATGATGTACATTGGAGGATTTTTCATTAACTTCATCAAAAATCCAAAAATATTTGTCTTGAAAATTTCTAAGTGATCCGAATTTGAAATATGCGAACTTAGGAAAGGTGAAGATTGAGGAACAAGTTTTAAGGCAAGATGAAGAAACTACTAGAGGAGTTTTTCAAAGTCGAAAAATACAAGGGGCTCCATTTTATTGAGAGCATTTTGCAAATAGATTACAAGAAAATAGAGGTTGTAGTGACTGGCACAACAGATGGATTTTTTCATAATATAGGTTCGTCCAATATTTTCCAAAGGGATTGTAATAGGGAGACTTATGTTTTATTGGTTGTTCCTTATAGGATATATTTTCATGTATTATACTTGCAATAGGACTAACTAGTTAAGCTATTGAACTTATATTAGTTTGAAAATATTACAATTTGTACATCACGAAAGTTGGAATTTACCAAGAGCAGAAAGTGTCAAACGAAGGAAGAAAATTTGTATCCCAATGGGTTTGATTGTCTATTTTAGTGTGGTAAACTTGGTGAAGGCATGGTCATATACATTAAAATATGTTAATTCTTGTATTTCATTAAAAAGACTAAAAGGGTGCATGCTCAGTGGTACCCGACACCCATATCATTGATGAAGTGTGAAAGAAAAGAGCAATAAAAAGGGTAGTTGACACCCTACATTGTTGTGTGTGTTTATTGCGTTAATCCATGTTGCTATGAATTAATGGATATATTCAGTAGTTATTATTCTCTTCCTATATTCTCTGGTAAAAATTATGATATTTGGGCCATTAAGATGAGAATTAGATTACGTATGGATGACTTATGGGGTATTGTGTTGAATGGGTTTGAAGAACAACAAATACTATTAGAAAACTCATGTTGATATAGAACACCAAATACTCGTGTTGATATAAAACACCAACAACACCCATTAAAACTATTAAAGAATATGTTGAAAATAAGTATAATCCCCCACTAGTCTCATGCTCAACCAAGCCCAACCTACAAGCCTACAACTTTATTCAACTACAACAATTATTGTGCTTGATTCGTTGTCCTCCCCATTTCCTTAATAACTATTAAAGAAGGGAGGCTTGTTCGGGTAATTTTCACTGATGAGATTTCCTCCACCAAAGAAAATATCCAAGTTCCAAATTCAAGTTGTACTCTAGAGAGTAAAATGAATATCCATGCACCGAATTGCAGGTAAACAAATGCAGAGACATGCATCTTCCCACCACATCTTGGATCATATATATAAATTTTAAAGGGAGTGAACACAACCCATATTATATAGCGCTCGCCTCTATCACCATCATGCATCAGTGTCAATATACGCTACCATCCTCGCAACCCTCCGAACATTAACCCTCCAATCTCTTGGAATGTTCCCTTTCACAAATTCTCAAATAAATTTCAAAAACAAAACAGAATTAAGAATAACATCTAAGCCAGTTGCGACAAATTCTCATAGACAACCACGTAACTGACTATGGTTGAATTATTATTGTTATTATTGATTTCGATGGTGACTTTGGCGCCTCCATGTTGAACCCTGATCATCGCCCTCAATATTCACTCATTTCCCATTGAAGTCGTCCTTCGACAAAGAATGACCCTGTCAATTTCCCAAGTTCCAAGGAATGGAAAATACATCAAAGTTCCAAAAGTCGATATTGATATTCCAAAGCTGGGAAGGATGAGTTAGAATATAAAGTTTAATCTCGAAGGTCGAAGTTCATCCACGCAAATAATTGAAGGAATATGCTTCCATGTCACAAAACACAAGCTAGCTCTCTCATTTTCTTGGGCCCTCCCGTGAAGGAGTCGAGACTAGTCCCACTCTGATACCATGTTAAATTTTTATATGAGATGATCACATAGATTTACTAGGATATGTGAATTGATTGAGTTACAAATGAGCCAAACTGGCTCCTTATTTATACTAAACTGACCTCCCCAATAGACACGACTTTTCACTTTCCACATTATGAAGACCGACCATAGTTACAGAATTCAACATGAACATATGAAGTTAGATAGACTCAATAAACCTTAACTAAACTAGTTCACTAATAATGTTGTAATTACAATATAATAATGCCTCTTTCCACAAAATAGTATGGAGATATCCTTTAAAACTTGATTTTAATTAACAAAATACAAATCCTCCATTGATGAGAATAAACACCAATTTATTATGAAGTATTATTGTTGAGAAAGTCTCTTAAATAAATCTTCTCATAAAATAATACCCATTAATACACTTATATACAAGAAATATTAGTGATATTAGTGACAACAAATGTACCAATGCAAAGTGATAGAATCAAGTGTACCAATATAGAGTGATAGACATCAAGATCATCACTTAAGAGGAGTTAGCATTACCAATACCACTTACAAATTATCAAATTTTAAGTTCATTAATCCATATATCTTAAGAATATATATATATATATATATATATAAGTTGTAAAAGTATTTAAACCTTGTTAATAATATTAGATAAAATTATCCAATTTTAAAATTATAAATCGTAAAAAAATTATAAAAATGTTAAGCTAATGAATATTAATTTTTAATTTAATTTTTTTTAAACAAAACACTACTTTAATATTATCCTTTAATATTTTGTTTATGGAAATCCCAAAATTTACTCCCTCGTTACCTCTTAGTGAAAGATATTGAACCTCCTAGTCCATACATGACCGGAGGCCACATCCTTTGCAGTTTCCATGCAAGATACACAGGCTATTCCCATAGCCCTGCTGAAAAGATAATGAAAAACACAAAAGATGAAAAACATTCAGAATCCACTAGATGGTTTCTGTTAGCACATGAAATGTTCATGAGTCAAAAATTATGACCTTATTCCATGTAAGAGTCTTGGTGTCATGATAGTGTTCATCATCATGAAATAAATATGGGTCAGCATTGGTATCCTAAACCCTGGCCATTTTCAAGTTTTTTATACCAAATGAGCAATTTACAGTTCCTCTTGCAACAATGACCTTATCCATTATATAATTGTGNTCATAAAATAATACCCATTAATACACTTATATACAAGAAATATTAGTGATATTAGTGACAACAAATGTACCAATGCAAAGTGATAGAATCAAGTGTACCAATATAGAGTGATAGACATCAAGATCATCACTTAAGAGGAGTTAGCATTACCAATACCACTTACAAATTATCAAATTTTAAGTTCATTAATCCATATATCTTAAGAATATATATATATATATATATATATAAGTTGTAAAAGTATTTAAACCTTGTTAATAATATTAGATAAAATTATCCAATTTTAAAATTATAAATCGTAAAAAAATTATAAAAATGTTAAGCTAATGAATATTAATTTTTAATTTAATTTTTTTTAAACAAAACACTACTTTAATATTATCCTTTAATATTTTGTTTATGGAAATCCCAAAATTTACTCCCTCGTTACCTCTTAGTGAAAGATATTGAACCTCCTAGTCCATACATGACCGGAGGCCACATCCTTTGCAGTTTCCATGCAAGATACACAGGCTATTCCCATAGCCCTGCTGAAAAGATAATGAAAAACACAAAAGATGAAAAACATTCAGAATCCACTAGATGGTTTCTGTTAGCACATGAAATGTTCATGAGTCAAAAATTATGACCTTATTCCATGTAAGAGTCTTGGTGTCATGATAGTGTTCATCATCATGAAATAAATATGGGTCAGCATTGGTATCCTAAACCCTGGCCATTTTCAAGTTTTTTATACCAAATGAGCAATTTACAGTTCCTCTTGCAACAATGACCTTATCCATTATATAATTGTGCGCTGCAAATTGTGTGCTACAAACTGTGCACTGCAAATTGGCACTACAAACTCTCTGTTTTCTGATAGATAAAACATTCATCAATTGAGATTCATTTAGGTTCAAGGTTTTATCTTGTCAACTAATATTTTTCTCCTTAGACGTGGAAAATATTGCAAGCTTTTCATAAAAACCTAGTTCAATTCACACTGCAAACTGGTGTTGCAAACTTAACCACTAGCACTGCAAACCCTATGTTTTACACACAGTTGATTCAATTCTTCCTGTCTGTAGCCTCATCCAAGTTGGATTTTTTTCTTCTTTTATCACCTCTTACTTACAACGTGTTCATCCTCCAACTGTTCTTATGCATACAATTACAACTTTAAGTGATCGTTTTGGGTCTTGAGCTAAATTTAGCATCTTCATATGATTTATCCAAGGTTAATTCATGTTTCAAGAGGTTTGTAGCAATATCTAGAAGGTTTTTCCCAACTTCTTATGCAATTTTTAAAGTTTGGAATCATTTTGGAGGTAAACATGCACCTATAGGAAAGTTTGCAGCGCACGTTGTCAAAGGCACTGCGAACTCTAACAATTTGATAAATCTGAGTTGTAGGAGGGATGCCACCTATATGAGGGGGTTCGAATGGTTTCCTTGGAGGTAGTTGGACATGATGGAAATGTGTTCTATCACCATATCAAGCACCCTGACCTGTTTCAAAAGGAATTTATCACAATAGACAAGATCCCCAAAAATAGGAATTTGTTATGTTGTTGTTGGAATCTTTTGTAACAGACTCATAAATGGAGGAGTATCCTATGTAGATTATTCATTTTGACCTCCTTAGAGTACAGAGATATAATTCACTATATATGAAGGGGATTTTGATAAGGAAAGGGTTGAATTCATTATCCAAGAGAAGAGAGAGATGGATGAGCAATTTAGTTGCTCATTTGTAAGCCCGAGGACTTGTTTGTAATCAACATTTCTGCCATTAAAGATTCATGAGAGTTGTTTATCATATTGTATTCTTTGTTTTCCATTTCTCTTGTCATCCTCTTGCTTGAATATATTGCAGGTTTTAAGGATCATAGCTACCATTGATTGATGGATTCATGAACAACAAAGGATCTATTGTAGTTTGCTCATTAAATCATTGTTTATTATTTAAGCAATCTTTAATCTATTTGCAGAAAGGATCTTTGTACAATGGATGTTCTTCATTTTGTCATATTCTCTATGCTTCTACTCATCATTATATAAAACTTTTATTTGGTATACATTTTAAATTTCTTTGGTCTGTAGGATGTTATGAATCCATGTCCAATGGAATACCTTTGCAAACTGTTTGTTTCCCTCTCCATTTCTTACTCAGTATTTCTGATCCACTCAAGTATAAACGTGTTTTAACCATTTATATTCTGATGGGTACTAGGATTACACCTACAACAGTTTAGGTGTGACTTCTAGTGTTAACATTTTTGGAGCTGTTGCCGGGGACTAAGTTGAAGATCTTCCCTGGGCTATACGACAAATATTACTACCAATTCTTGATGGTGAGCAAGGATTGATAACAAAACAGACTGCAATTTTTCACCATGGTGACTCCACACATTTGAAGAAACTTGTTGGTTATTCAAATCAAGTTACATGACTCCACTAAGGAACGATCTTGAATAGAAAATGGAAGGAAGGCACAGGAAGTCTAGGTATTAAGATATAATTTTTCTTCAAGAGCTCATATTCTTTTTTATCGATTCTTTCCTCTCCTTTCCTTCATATATCAGGAGAATCATCATTTTCTTTGTTTACTTTGATGACCATCACCCTACTACTGTATACCCCTCTTTGAAAGAAGAAGGTCTTCATTCTTCTTACATAGTTTATGTTGACCCTAGTCCTTCATTTGAAACACATGAGAATAATTTGTATTCAAATCCTTCATGAACATGATCAACCCTGTAACCACGTGAATGATACAACTGATTCACCACCTTCTCTAATTATAGTACCATCTTATACCACCACTGCTGGAATTTGCAATCAATCCATTAAACCTCACTTTCAGCCTATTGATGTTCAGTCCAGAAAATAAAAAAATGTTTAAACCCTTAAAGATGCCATCTACTCTTCATCCCTACCCTCCCAAGTTTTTAGAATATCTTTGTCTTTTTGTTGGAGAAGATCATATTATAGCCGAGAAGCATTTGGGAGCTTTTATGAATGTCATTGACAATTTGGAAATCATGCATGAGGATGTTGTTATTAGGTTATTTTCTAAATATTTGGTTGGAGATGCTTCTTTATGGTTTAAAAATCTAGAGGTCGGTTCCTTTGGTTCGTGGGTTGTGTAATGTCCTCGGCCATCCATGTCAGGCCACACTACTCCAGATAACTCTTACTGTTCTCTCTATGGAACATACTATAACATACCCAACATCCAACTGAGTTATGCCACATAAAGTTTTTGAACTGCATACAATTAAATTATACACACAAAGAACTCGTGTGGAATCATTATATACAAAACGTAAACATACAAATACATCTGTAAATACACATATTCACACTGAAATAACAGTAAACATATACATGCAACATATACAATAAATACCCATAAAAATAAACACAGTTATAACCGCACATATGATAACCCATAAAAATAAGCATGTAGATAACAATGCAGCATGTAAATTTATCACACAATTGGCACTTATCTTGGTAAGAATGTCACCAACTGTGTGCAGAACTTCCACAAACCTCCCAGCCTTAGACCACATTGTTCATCACTCTCAACAGTGAGTCATCCCCGAGTTGAGACTAAACTCCACCCAGGTAAAGGGATTCCTAACCAGGCTAAAGAATCATAGACAACAGGAAAGACTCTGTCTCAGGTGCCAACTCAAAATAACAACCTACAATCCATCATTCTCCACATTCTTGTCCTACCCAGGAAGTGTGCCCCTTCTCTGCTCAACAATCCTTCGGCTGGCCCACTTCCTTTTCGGGCTTCAGCAACAGGCCAGACAAGAAGTCTCAGAGAACTATAGTTGCAGTTCAACACCTTCAAGAAATCAATTCCCAGCAATTCTCTCACCCAGAGAGAAATTGATCATGGACCTGACAACCCACCTCTTCAATATCCCATGGGCCTGACAACCCGCTTCTTCAGGCAAACTCCCAAGCTAACTAGATACACCACCATAGAATGGCTAAGGATGCAGGTTCAGGTATAGTCATGAAGGTACAAAGGATATCTCAATGGTGTGTGAATACCCATGGATGATTGACTGGATGACTGAATAATGGAAGAAAAGTGATGGGAAGAATCATGGAAAAGATGGTGGGAAAGATGGGAAAATGAACTAAGTCCCAACAATATGTATGTGTGTCCCCAACTTGACACTTGTCATGTTGGGAGCTACTTTGGCCCACTTGTACCCAACTTTATAAGTTAGGATAAAATAATTATCCATACTTTATGATTTGAGAAATATTAATAGAATATTCATTTTTTGCTTAAGCTCCCTAGATTAGTCTTTTTCCTTAACTTGTAGGCCCCTCCCTTTCCCTAACCAGTGGATTTTAGTCCCCCATCTCTTTTATCGTGGTCGGTATACGCGCAACGATGCATTTTATATTAATTATGAGACATATACAAAAATACACGCACTAGCCTTTAACATCTAGGCTCTCCGGCCTAATCAAAACATAAGCATCCTAGCTTATAATAACTATCTCACCAACCTATAAAATGCAGCATATATACAAAAGGCTCCCTGGCCTCAATATCGCACGCACTCAAGTTGTTGTGTGCGGTATCCAGGAATGTGCACACTTCATCATTTTATTGTGCAATACAACCGCACAATATGCCATAAAACGTGCATACAAAATGATATCAAACAACTCACCAGCTTAAGTACATTTTCATTTACATTACAATTGGGCTCGACCTAGGGATATTACAATCCCGTCCCCTTATTTATGCACTATCCTCGGTGCATCATGTACTCATATACATCAAAATTTTCAAAAATCCTCAAAAAGATGCGGGCATTCTGCCCTATGGCTCGATTCCGGAGTTGTTTGATTTTCCGGTCCAGAATGCATATCGGATGCACTTGAAAAGCGCCTTCTTGCTCCACCTAGATCACATTCCAATCAATAACATGATTAGCATCCGGTATATATTTCTTGAGCAATGATACATGGAATACATTATGAATAGACATAGATGCAAGCAATGCAATCATATAAGCCACATGACCAATCCTCTCTAGGATTTCAAATGGCCCACAATAGCAAGCTGCCAACTTTGAACAATTTCCCAATTGCAGGGAACTTTTGTTGGCCTTTACTCTCAAGAATACATGATCACCCACTTTAAATTCCCTATGAGTTCTTCCCTTATCAGCATAGCTTTTCTTTCTGTCTTGGGCAGCGTTTAAATTTTGTTTTATTTTAATAATTTTCTCCTCCATTTCCTTGAGCAAATCTGGTCCAACCACTGCTCTGTCTGTTGGGTTATCCCAACTTACTGGTGTGTTGCACTTTCTTCCATAAACTGCCTCAAATGGGCTCATCTTTAGAGATGCTTGGTACCCATTGTTATAAGCAAACTCTACAAAGTGTAGGTAGTCTTCCCATTTTGATGGTTTATCCATCATAAACATCCTTATCATATCCTCAATCACTCTATTCACTCTCTCTACTTGACCATCTGATTATGGATAATAAGATGTACTAAAATTCAAGTTTGTTCCAAATCCATCAAATAATCCCTTCCAAAATTTTGAGGCAAATTTTGGATCTCTGTTAGACACAATTGTCTTGGGTATGCCATTTAATCTAGCAATTTCCTTCATATAAAAATCAACGATGTTGGATACCTTGTGAGTGAGCTTAACTGGAACAAAATGGGCAGCTTTAGTAATCTTATCCACCACTACCATGATAAAATCATGTTGCTAGTTTGTTCTGGGAAGTTTGGTGATGAAATCCATTGTTACAACTTCCCATTTCCACTCAAGAATGAGTAATGGTTGTATCAAACCAGTTGGGTGTCTATACTCAGTCTTTACCTTTTGGCATTCCAAACATCTGGCACTAAAATCAACAACCTCTTTCTTCATGCCTGGTCAATAATATTGGCTCTTAACAACTGCAATAGTTTTTTGATATCCCGTGTGCCCAACATAAGGCACATTATGCATTTCTCTCAATATCAGATTTTTCAACTCCTAAAAATTTGGTACATAAATTCAGCCCCTATACATGATAATTTCATCATTATCTAGCTTATATTCCTACATTTTCTGCTGCAAAATACCTTGCTGTAATTTTGCCACTAATTCCTTGTATTGAAAATCTAATTTGGCAACCTCTATAATTTTTTCTTTCAAATCTGATTGGTACATGCTAATGGTTGTAGCATGCATTTTATGTACTCTTATGTTGAATACATCAACCACTTTGTTCTCTTTCCCCTTGATATGATTTATATCAAAGTCATATTCACTTAGAAATTCTAATCATTTGGTTTGCCTAGCATTTAGAGTTGGCTGATCAAATAAATATTTTAGACTATTATGGTCCGTTCTCAGCTCAAACATTTTCCCCATGAGGTAGTGTCTCCATTTCCTCAAGGAATGCACTATGGATGCCAACTCCAAATCACGAGTGGCATAGTGTCTTTCATGCTCCTTCAACTTCTTTGATTCATAACATATAACAAACCCATTTTCACTGAGGACTCCGCCAAGTCCCTCTTTACATGAATCTATGCATACAATGAAGTCTTCATTTGGGTCTGCAATCCTTAATATTGGAGGACTTGTTAATAATTGTTTCAAGTATTGGAAACTCTTTTTACAAACCAATGTCTACTGAAACTTCACACCCTTTCTTTGCAAGGAAGTGATTGAGTGTGCAATCTTTGAAAATCCTTCAATAAATCTCTTGTAGTAGCCTGCAAGGCCCATGAATGATCTGACCTCTGTCACATTCTTTGGCACTGACCATTCTCTAATGGATTCTATCTTCTCATGATCCACTGCTATCCCATCCTTTGAAATGATATGTCCCAAATAATGAATTTGCTTCTGATAAGATGAGCACTTGCTCAATTTGGCATACAACTAATGCTCCCTTAATACTTGCAACACCATCCTCAAATGATGTTCATGCTCTTATTCTGACACGGAATATATAAGAATGTCATCCAAAAAGACAATGACAAACTCGTCTAAATATTATCGGAAAACATCATTCATTAACCACATGAAAACATCTAGTGCATTTGAAAACCCAAATGACACCAGTATGAACTCATAATGACCATACCTTGTCCTGAAAGCGGTCTTGCTGATATATTCCTCTTTAATCCTTACCTGATGGTATCCTAACCTGAGATCTATCTTTGAAAATATCTTTGAATCCTTCAATTGATCAAAAAGATCATCAATCCTTGGCAGAGGATACTTGTTCTTTACAGTCACTTTATTTAACTGTCTGAAATCAATGCACAATCTTAATGTCCCATATTTCTTCTTCACGAACAAGACTAGGGAACCCAAAGGTGACACACTTGGGCGTATATACCCCTTGTTCAGAAGCTCTTCAAGCTGCATTTGCAATTCCTTCAACTCTAGTGTACTCATTCTGTAAGGAGTCTTCGACACTGGAGATGCTCCAGGCATTAAGTTTATAGAGAAATCAATGTCTCTCTTTGGGGGTAGTCTTGGTACCTCCTTGAACACATCTTCAAAAAAATTCAAGACTACATGATCTTCCAAATTTGGCACTTTATCTTTAGGTGTCTCTTCCATATGTGCTGCAAATATTTGACACCCTTTTATGTAACATTTCTTCAGCTGCAATGCTAAAATTTCTCGGATGGTTACTGCCCTGGGAATTCTCTGTACCTTCCTTAGGGTCCCTTCCTCATTCAAGCAAGTAAATTCCTTGTTATGACAGTCTAGGATAGCATGATGTTGGTCCAACCAATCCATCCCAATTAGACAGTCATAGGAACCTAAAGGAAAGATGTTCAAATCTTCCCTGGTGTTCAGTCCATTCATGTCCATAAGACATGACTTAACCATCTCATTAACTTTTCTTTTGGCTCATGTAGCCAACTACACCAACCAAGATTTCCCATGCTTTCTTCTTGGAAAACGCAAACTTTCCACCATCTTAGAATCTATATAAATATGACTAGCTCCTGAATCAATTAAAATAGCAATGGTTTGGTTGTTGATCATACTTTCCACTTCAATCATATGTGACTGATACTCTTCTTGCTTGTTGTCCAGGGCTGCATAGATCCTTGGTACATTTATTCCCATGTCCTCCACTATTTCAGCTTGCTGTACATTGTGAACAGTTCTCACCTTTTTACCTCTGTGAAGACAATCTCTGTACATATGATCTCTTTTACAACCCCAACATTGAATAGGTGGTTTCCTTGGCCTTTGACCCCCTGTCTCAATCATTATGGGTTCTATAGGAGTTTGTTGTCCATGTGGATTATTTTCTGAAGAATGGTGGCTTAGATCCCTTCTTCCTTTGATCCATCTTGAATTTATTTTTGTCTTCCCAAGCTTTTTGGAAAGTTGGCCTTGCTTTCTGCTATTCATATAGGCATTTAGCTCTCCTTATGGTCTCCTCCAATGTCTTGGGATCATCATATTGTATTTTTTTACTGATGAATGATGGAAATCCACTCAAATACCTTTGAATCTTAACTGTCTCATCCTTGATGAAAGAGACATACGTCAACAGTTCTAAAAACCTTCTCTCATATTTATCTATTGTCATACTTCCAAGCTTGAGTTCAAATAACTCTTTCATTTTCTTGTCATAATATCTCTTAGTTAAGTATTTCTTCTCAAAATACTTCTTGAATTCCCTCCAAGTAACACTTTTCTCTTTAATGTGTCGCACCTGCACAAGCTGATCCCACCACATGGATGTCTTTCCCTTAAGTTGATAGATAGCAATTATACCTTCTGCATGAGAAGAATAATTATGCAATTGAAAATACTTTCTCATGCCCAACAACCATGTCTCTGCATCTTCATCCTTCTTGTGCTCACCATCAAATGTAGAAGGTTTGATTTTGTTCATTTATCCTCATAGCTCATCCACCCCAGACCCCTTATGCTTCCTGACAGGGGATGGACTAAAGTTTCTATGCGATCTCTTATTGGAATGCCTCAGGGAGTGGTGGTAATGTATGCTAACGCTTTTGGTTCTTCTTTTCTCATCAGGAGGCCTGTGACTTCCAGATTTGTTTGAGCCACTCTCCTTATCCAATTTATTTTCTATTATGTTCAAACTTTGCATTAACTTCATGTTGAAGTCATCATGTTGCTCCTTGGATTTCATAATCCTTTCATTATCAACCTTATGGCTTTGTACATCCTTCTGTAAATTTTGAATGGTCTCTGTCATATTCATGTTTTCATTCCTTTCATCTCCATGTCCATTGTAGTTTGTTCCTTCAATGCTCAAATGGACATCCATCCATCTAATCTCATCCTCCTGACTGTAAGTCCCCTGTGCCTCTTCCATTTCTATGGACTCAATGCTGATCTTGGTCTGATCTAGTTGTTGTTAACTCTGTAAAATGTGCAGCGAACAAAACTTTGTCAGGCTATCTGTTTCAACAATTTCATGAAAATATGAACCATTCTGGTTCAATAATATATATCAGAGTTCTTTATTCTGATTTCCTGGAAATTTGAATGCCCAAATCAATTTTATGGGTAGATATTTACATTCCACTTTCCAACACCTTTCTAACGCCTGCTGCCATGCTCAATTCCGAGTCTTGAACAGAAAGTTATGGTTATTTGAAAATTGTCCATTAATTTTTCTGTTCATTTTTCAACTTGGTGCAACGTTGCGCTGTAATATGCATTTTTGCACCTACTCCTTTGGAATTTTCATAGGATCTCAATTGGTTTTCTTTATATTCATATTATGGACACTCTGTCCAAGTTTCATCTTTTTCTGGGTTCTGGAATGCTAGTTACAACCTACTGAAATTCTAAACTAAAATACCATATCGTAACTGGTATGCTACAGGTACCTCCTTTTCCATATGAAACACTTTTAACATGCCCAGAAATTTAATTCAGCTCTTGGAATGTCTTCTATGGCTCAATATCTTTCCATTGAATGGTCCTACGTCTCAATCTGATTATGGAGCAGAAAGTTATAGTTCTTTGAAGTTAGATGGGTTTTAAACTTTACCCTCCACTGTTTGTGTTGTAACTTTCTCATAAAAGCTCCGTTTGACGAACAATTTACACCATTAGAAATATCTCTCCGAGCTCTTTTATTTGAGATGAAAAGACAAAGTGTGTCTTTGCACAACATGTTCTCGTTATTTTCGAGTGCCTAAAAACGCTCTTAAGGGCCTCAAAAACGCTCTGCAAAATTGTGACATTCAAATGATATAAAACGTCGCAGAAAATCAATGTTTTCTGTTGTTGTTCACCCTTCAAACAACTTTACGTGCACAAATTTCAACCTGCAAACCCATATTCACCATGAACAACAACAACACAAGGTAAATCATGCTTCGCGCACTTTGAAACCACTGTGTATCACTTCTCTATCGCGCCAATAACTTGTGCGCACTACTTTTATGTCGCGCACCAATATCCACCACGCGAAATTTTGGTTCTTGCACTATTACCTGTTGCGTGCAATTTTTGTATCACGCGCTGATATTCCGCACGCATTGTACTCCATGCACTGCACCATGCTAGAGCTTAGTATGTCTCCACCATGCACCAAAACTCTGCACGCACCAATAAATAAATTGTCGCGTGACAACATATACCCACACTGCGTGCGCACCAACAAAGTTTATCTACATTCAACCAATACTGCGCACACCACGCGCGCCATTATTATGTGTGTGCACACCGCGCAATGCTAAATTTAGCGCGCACTCCTGTACACCAACATTTTTTCGCGCGACGTTGATATTTAGTGTGTGCACCTGCACACCAACATTTTTCCGCGCGGCGCCCAAAATTTAGTACGCACACCCGCACACTAACGTTTTTCCGCGTGACACCGAAATTTAGTGCGCACACCCGCACACTAACATTTTTCCGTGCAACACCAAAATTTAGCGCACGCACCAGCACACCAATATCTTGTCGCGCAGTGCCGAATTTTACCTATCACAAGCTTTTCACTGCGCATTATGCATTTTTAGTGCGCCCACCTACGCACATTCATTTTTATGCGCATCAATTCCTCGTGAACTCCGTTGCAGAAATTGAGACTTTTGCTTAACTTTTTCCCCAATTTACCATAGACATTCTGCAACTATGAAATTTATTCAATTTCACCCCGATAAAACCAATTCAACCTCTGTAACAACAAATTGTTGTGGTTGACATTTATGGAACGAATTTACCCAAAATCAATTCACGAATTGAGAATTTTAATTATAAAACTCGCTCCAACTATTATAGCTTCACTGTAACTTCAAATTCGACCCATTCTAGATCCAAATTTGCTAGAACATATATTAAATCGGGAATATCTCATCACTTGGTCGGATTTCTCCATTTTCTCATGAATTTAACAACATAAATTGGGGCTTCTTTCCCAATTCCCCCTAGTTGTTGTTACTTTTTACCATGGATGCTCTACAAACTGAAATTTGGCCACTTCGAAATAAATCCTCTGTGACATTTCGCTTCAACTCAACTTTCTCGACCCATCCAGGCTCAGTGTTAAAAACTGAATCTCTGATACCATGTTGTAACGTCCCTGGCCAACCATGTCAGGCCACACTACGCCAAAGAACTCTTATTGTTCTCTCTGTGGAACATACTGTAACATACCTAACATCCAACTGAGCTATGCCACATAAATTTTTCAAACTGCATGCAATTAAATTATACACACACAGAACTCTTGCGGAAGCATTATATACAAAACGTAAACATACAAATACATTTGTAAATACACGGATTCACATTGAAATAACAGTAAACATATACATGTATCATATACAGGAAATACCCATAAAAATAAACACAGTTATAACCGCACATATGATAACCCATAAAAATAAGTACGTAGATAACAATGCAACATGTAAATTTATCACACAATTGATACTTATCTTGGTAAGAATGTCACCAACTGCGTCCAGACCTTCCACGAACCTCCCATCCTTAGACCACACTGTTCATCACTCTCAATAATAAGTCACCCCCGAGCTCGGACTAAACTCCACCCGGGTAAAGAGATTCCTAACCATGCTAAAGGCTCATAGACAACAGGAAAGACTATGTCTCAGGTGCCAAATCAAACTAACAACCTACAGTCCCTCATTGCCCATATGTCTGTTCCACCCAGCAAGTGTGCCCCTTCTCTGCTCAACAGTCTTTCGACTGCCCCACTTCCTTTTCGGGCTTCAACAACAGGTCGAACAGGAAGTCTCAGAGCACTATAGTTGTAGTTCAACACCTTCTGGAAATCAATTCCCAGCAATTCTCTCACCCAGAGAGAAATTGTTCATGGGCCTGACAACCCGCCTCTTCAATATCCCACAGGCTTGACAACCCGCTTCTTCAGTCCATCTCTCAAGCTAACCAGATACACCAACATAGAATGGCTAAGGATACAGGTTCAGGTACAGTCATGAAGGTACGAAGGATAGCTCAATGGTGTGTGAATACCCATGGATGATTGACTAGATCACTGAATAATGGAAGAAAAGTGATGGAAAGAATCATGGAAAAGATGGTGGGAAAGATGGGAAAATGAACTAAGTCCTAACAATATGTATGCATGTCCACAACTTGATACTTGTCATGTTGGGAGCTACTTTGGTCCACTTGTACCTAACTTTAGAACTTATGAAAAAATAATTATCCATACTTTATGATTTAAAAAATATTAATATAATATTCATTTTTGGCTTAAGCTCCCTAGCTTAGCCCTTTTCCTTAACTTTTAGGCCCCTCCCTTTCCCTAACCAGTGGAGTTTATTCCCCCATCTCTTTTATCGTGGTCGGTCTGCACGCAACGATGTATTTTATATTAATTATGAGACAT
>SNQJ01S0025899.1:104581-118087 GCA_010110895.2 Picea sitchensis
CCTAGGAGATTAAACCAAATTACAGATACTCTAGCTAATCAAATTTTAGATTGGCATCTTGCACACATATGAAAGAACATTGACATAAGCATGTAAATACATTTTTGCACACGTGATCCATAAGACACAAAAGACCAAAAAACGATATATAATATCATAAAAGTAACCAAAGTACATAGATGGACGCAAGCACCTCAAAAATAGGACCAATAACGAGTCACAGGGATTATGCCCTCAAAAAATATATACAAGTAGTGCTCGTGGCACGTAAAATGTCTAAATAGGTTCAGGGCCTATGGGCCTTGTTATACTGGTCCATAGCATGGGCTAAATGCCTAAACAATCAGATGCACGTTTGAGGTGCCCCCACTACATGAGGCTGCATGGATGGTGGTAGGTCCTCAATCTCTGCCATTGGGACTGTGTGAGTGAGTGAGGTAAAGTTCCGCTCAACTTGTCTGAGTACTCTCTCAGCCTCCCCGGCTGGGAGGTCTCCTACTACTGTTGGTCCCTCGACAGCGACAGCTGCGGCCCTTGGCCGAGGATGACGCATGTTCCTTGCATAGTCGGCAAGTGACACTAGTCCCACATCTGCACGCAACAAATGTATATCCGTCAAATACTCTGGCATGTAAAAAAATAAATGATATATATAACAAAAAAGACATAAAAATCACATATACAACAAAAAAACTACAAAGGTGGAGACTTACCCATCTCCCCTCGCTCCTCACCAGGAGGCACGGGTATCTCAGGATCTCTCGAAAAGTCTATCCTTTCATATGGGTAATCCTCGATCATAGAGATCTGTCGTGACAACCATGCAAAAAAGTCATCATCAAAGGACTCATTGGTCCTTCCACTACTTTGTGACAGTAATACTGCCCCTCTACATACAACAATAAAAGAGGCCTGATGTCCTCGTACCACTACTCTAGGACTAAAGCTCGGAACTCTCTCGAAAAATAACGAACACAAAATAGTCCCGAACCCGAAGTTCCTCTGTGTCCGCTGACGACAATCTGTCAATTGCCTCTTCATACACTCCAGTAGTGTGGTACTCCAATAAAAAATTTGTGCATTCAAGCACTGGATAGCACAGTTCATCTGTGCGCAGGACGCCTGATGTAAGGCTGTTGAACCAGTAATCCACCCAATGAGCAATAATATTGCTTGCAACAATATGTTAGTGATCTTACTTATGGGCACCTCAGAGCTCAAACAGTTTGTACCAACCTCACATTGCAGGGCTATCAGTTCCGCTATGTTATGCAGCCCCGACGGAAACGTCCTGAAACTGACTAGTTCCCCTCTCCTTGAGAGGCCAGTCAAAAAGTAGATATCCTCGGTGGTGGGCACCAGTGATTTCCCCTCTAGCATGAAAGCCTCTGCATTAGAGTGCCAATAGTCAACCAAGGCATTCAGTAGCCTCGGTTGCGCACGCATAAACGGACACAGGAAGAACTTTAGTAAACCACATTGCATCAATGCGGCCACGACATTCGGATCTCCCGCAACCAACTCACCAACTTCTTCATGCTCCCTTTCCCTCCAGTGGACATACAGCTTACCAAAACAACAAAGTTCAGGAGGGTGAGTGAGTGATGTTTGGTTATTTTTGTCTATAAAGGGAGTTCCATGCGTGCTGTCTAGGTGACAGTCGCGTGTACACGCGGACAGGTTTTACTCTGCCCGAGTGTACATGTGGCTTGTCCAGAGACAGCCCGTGTGGACCTAGGGCCGACCTTTTAAAGGTCGACGCCCACCCAAAACATGAAATAAAAAGAAAAAATAAAGAATTGAATAGCTAGATAGGGGATTTTGTACTTACTTGATCCAGACGGAAGTCCGTTTTGTCCACCGTAGCTCCTGGAATCACCATTTTTATCAAAGGGGGTCTTTTGGCTCCAAAGTCAATTTCCAAATCAGCAATGGTGATAATGAGCTGCCAGCTTCTATTTATAGACTTTTTGGCCTCTTTTTGTCACTTTTTTGGCTTCCCTTATCATTTTCTTTATACCAAAAACCATTTAGAGTGATTCAGGAGCTATATGGGAGGGATTTGATCGGGTATTGGGACATTTTTTTATTTTTTTTTTAGTTTTGAGTAAATTTTGGCATTCCATGCAAAATTTTTTGATGATCAACTTGAGCATATAGGTTAGGTTTCTACCCTGATTTTTGTATCTCGTTGTCTTTTTTATTTGCCATAGGATCGATCCCATCAGATTGTGACATAGAACCATCATCTCTGCTTTAGAAGTGTTGCAATTTGGTGGTAGAGCTTACCGGAACATGGATGCCCTAGGTAGATCCTGGTTGCATTATGGCATTCATGCTGTCTCTAAAAACATTGTAGGCTCGAGAGTCCTTATAGTCTTTCTTGAATATGAGTTTGAGCCTCATTTGCATGATTCTTCTTCGCTCTTGACCTCACCCTCAGGACTCCCAAAAAACAACAGGTCTTCTTTTAAGCCCTTTTCAGACCCTCTAACTATGAAAAGATTGTCGAGCGATCTTGTGGCCTTTGACGCTCGTTAAACTGAAATTTGAAGTCACGTTTGTCTAGCGGTAGTTTACCCCTTTTTCGGTCTGGACGATCAACTGTACGAACAAAAGTATACTCTATGGAACTTCAGATCTATAGAAGAGTACTCTCAAGTATAATTTTATCCCTTTTTCGGGCCTGAGAGACTAAACTTACAAAGAAGGAACCCCAATGGAGTCCATAGTTAAGCTCTTTTCAGACTCCCTAAAATTGAAAAGATCGTCGAGTGACCTTATTCTTTCACACTCGTTAAATTGGTCCAGAAGAATATTCCTGACGGAGTCCATAGTTAAGCTTTTTTCAAACTCCTTAAAAATGAAAAAATAGCCGAGTGATCTTGTCCTTGTCACATCGTTAAAATGGTTTTGAATCGACGTCTTATCGGTGCTAGTTTACCCCTTTTTCGAACCGACTAGACTATACTCGAAAAATGTACCCCAATGGAGTCTCCTTTTATGTTTTTTCAAACTCTCTAAATATGAAAAACCATCGAGCTTACCTTCTCTGGCCTCGTTAAACTTACATCGAAGGACATTACCATTATGTGTTTCATTAATCGCGTTTTCATACCTTATACGCCAGCCTTGTAACAATTTGCTTCTGCGTCTTAACACCTTTGGCCCCCAGAGGATTTTTCCCAAGTATCATTCTACTAGAACATCAGTCTTGTCCTTGTGCCTTGAGCTTGTATGTTTGCAACACTCGTTCCTCCTTTGTAACGTAATATTTCTTTATTCTTTTTCCACAATTATTGAAAAGGACAAAAAAATCAAATATACCCCAAAAAGAGGAAGGGAAAAGTATTTTCTTTATTGGCAACATAATGAGTCGCCCTTGGATAAAGCACATCTGTCTGTTTGTTCATCAGACTATGGGATGTAGCACGACCTTAGGAATCTTTTTCTCTCTATATAGAGTGGCGTCCTCCACCATTTGGTTATCCTTCCAAACATATGGAGAGTTTGTGTTGCCTCCTGCTTCGTAGACTTATGATTAATGCCATGTTGCCTGAGTCTCATCATTTGTCATGCTATTATCCAAGGGAAGTTTGTCACCAAGCCTAAGTCGACCCCTCTGCATTTTTGTCTCTTGCCCTCATGCCTGGCCATCTTGAATGTCCAATCAAGTCCTTGTTCAAAATTAGTGAAGCCTTTAGTCTGATCATCAAGTCCATGACCGACGAGTCGTCGAAGACCTCTGGGTAGTGCAGTCGTACACTCATATTACACTCCTACCTGAGTTTGGAAGATTTTGAATTTGTTGCTCAAGCTTTGAAGACCTCATCTCCAGCCGTCAGGCCGAATCAACTTCTAGAAGATGGATACTTTATATGGATATCTTTCTGATTTCAAGATGTAGCTCCGTTGTGTATTGTTCACGGCTACTCTTTATATAGTTATATGACATGGATCTATAGTGTATTTGATTGGTAGCCATGATTCTATTTTTTCCCGAGCATGGGTATGCCTGCCTTGGTGAGACATGTGTTATTTTGGAGATGACGCCTCCCGGTTCCTGATCCTTGGGCTCAATCATTCGGCACATCAGTAAAGATTGGTAATGTATTTCGGGCATTAGATGCTCTTCTGCCCTCACACATTAGGGGGAATATGTTATAACCCTAAATTGCACCATACATGCTCACCTGGCATCAAGCCATCTCATATCCCTTCTTTGCCAAAGCACTACTAAACAACTCTTTGAAAATCCTCTTTTATAAAGGCCCACGTGCCCTACTCCATTACTGCACGCGTGTACACGCTGGCTGACCCAAAACAACCTGCGTAGACCGACAAAAGCACGAATAAAGGAAAGTTGCCGACGGAACACAAAAACTATGGGTGAGTTAATTGAGACTCCCGGCCATGCATGGATGAGGGTTCATCCAAATACCTAGCTCCTTCTAGCCTATAAAAGAAGGGGTAGGGGTCCCATTTGGAGGAGGAAAAATATAGCAAAGAAACTCTANCTCTTTATATAGTTATATGACATGGATCTATAGTGTATTTGATTGGTAGCCATGATTCTATTTTTTCCCGAGCATGGGTATGCCTGCCTTGGTGAGACATGTGTTATTTTGGAGATGACGCCTCCCGGTTCCTGATCCTTGGGCTCAATCATTCGGCACATCAGTAAAGATTGGTAATGTATTTCGGGCATTAGATGCTCTTCTGCCCTCACACATTAGGGGGAATATGTTATAACCCTAAATTGCACCATACATGCTCACCTGGCATCAAGCCATCTCATATCCCTTCTTTGCCAAAGCACTACTAAACAACTCTTTGAAAATCCTCTTTTATAAAGGCCCACGTGCCCTACTCCATTACTGCACGCGTGTACACGCTGGCTGACCCAAAACAACCTGCGTAGACCGACAAAAGCACGAATAAAGGAAAGTTGCCGACGGAACACAAAAACTATGGGTGAGTTAATTGAGACTCCCGGCCATGCATGGATGAGGGTTCATCCAAATACCTAGCTCCTTCTAGCCTATAAAAGAAGGGGTAGGGGTCCCATTTGGAGGAGGAAAAATATAGCAAAGAAACTCTACCCATTTGCGTATTCCCATTGTCCCAACCCTTTAGCCTTTCCTGATGCCAAAGGAGATACAAAGCAAAGTAGTTGGAGAACAGTAGAAAAGAAGCCCAGGATCAGGTTCACGAAGTGGTGGCCAGTCTCAACTTTTGTAAGTTGACTCATTCAAAGTAATAAAGAAAATGATTTTCCCATCCCAATTAATGAACTTTTTATAGTTTGATTAGTATATGTTTTGATTTCTAACCCGTTAGTATATAAGTAGGATGCATGCATAGTTGTTGCTTGTCTTGTATGCAGGTCGGCTTTGGAAGGAGTATTGCGAACAAGTAATCAAGTACAACGGAGGATCGACATCAAATGTTGGAAACGAGGTAGGTTGATCTTTCCATGCATTTACTAAGAAAAGGGGATTTAAATCTAGGGATGAAGGTAGAAAGTAGTTTTTCTTCGGTCATATCTACATGCAAAGTCTGAACTCTATTTGCTAGTCCGTAGGGAGATTTCCCTCACAACAATGACCGTTTGGTGTGTTGTGCGAAGAGGCGCGTAGATCTCGGCGACTGAGATTTGCGCGCTCCAAATCGACGGTCGTTGATCATATCGGGGCCTCAACATGCTCGGATATTAAAATCTGAAGGGCAGGCCGAGTTTGAAACCATGGTTTCGCGGAGGTGTGACATGTCAAACGAAGAAGCATATCAGGCCCAAAAGCACATGTGCGTGTAGTCCCAAACCACTTTTCGCGGCCCCAATATGCACATGTACGTGTAGTGCCCTATCCCGAGTCGACAAGTGGTCGCTTTGTCCCACTGGAACTTCTTCCCCACTCCATCTCTCTCTTTTGTCCGTCGCATCTCCCGCTCCCCTATAGCTTTCGTTTCCTCAAAGTTGTCCTCCATGCACCTTCCCTCCTGTCGCATCTCCCCTTCTCATCTCCCACCACCTGTACCACTCTTCTCCACGCCTCTTCCACCCGTGTCGGGTCCCCACTCCCTTACCTATCGTCTCACAACCTTCCCTCTGCCTCCTCGTCATCTTCTCTCTCTACATCACCTCTGTCCCATTACACCTCAGCTCCCGCTTGTGTGGCCCCCACGCTATCCTCAGTCTCCTCTTCCCATCCACGAATGTCCACCTAGCCATCTCTCGTCCGCTATTCCATGTAAAGGCCAATCACTTCGTCAGCATACACGTCCGTTGTCAGGCCTCCCCACAATCATCTGACTTAGATCCAAATGGAAGAATGCAGAGGCCACCAAGTTCCACAGGTGCAGAGCTGACTTGGGCCTTATTGCTCCTGATGGATTAGTTATTGAGGTTGGTTGGGGGTGGTTGAGCATCATTTCCATCATAAATGGAAAGCTAGAGAAAGGACTGTCAGCAAGTCGGCTCAGCTGCAGAACCTTCCTGAAACACGATTGCATCTGACAGAGCTCGCTTCCGACAGGAGACTGCATGCAAAGTCTGCCAGAAAGAATACAGAGACTCGAGCATGCTTTTGTAGTTTTTCTCTGAGTATATAGGAGTCTTCCTCATATTTTGTTAGGGTCGATGGTTGAGAAAAGCTCCCGATTGTAAAGTTTTAATGAAGCTCCGGTTCTTATGGTTATGTATCTGTATTTGAGACTTCTTGTTTAATGTAAGTCAGTTTCCTTTCATATCTCTGTAACAGCTGTGTTAGAACACTCAGGCATGGAGGATCTGGTCGAGGGTAGTTATGTTTTTGTGATGTAGGTTTGATAACAGTGACATCACGACCAGTTTTAATCAGTTTCATGTTTATCTTTTCCCTCTTACATTGAAGAGCTCAGGCATGGATGATCCAGTTGAGTTGTTGTAGTTGCATTATGATGTATGCTTGATCAGGGTGTTTTTATGACTGTGTTGCTTAAATATATTTCAGTGTTAGAAACTCTGAACCAAGAGGATCTTATCTTCTGAGTTTTTCCTCCTAAGGTTGTTAGAAGACCAGATGTCCATAGCAGACCTCTTCACTCTCCTCAAGTTCTCCCCCCTACTCGCCCTTACTGCAACCTAGTGACTGAAGTTAGATCAAGACCTCACCTGCTCATGCATACCAGCCCGGTTTTCTGAGTTAAAGCAATATTGTCCTGAGTCTGCATCCATTAGACCCCATTAAACCTATTAATTGTGACATAAAAACTGTTGGGTAATGGGATTATCTCTGTCGCAATCCAGAGGTGAATTCTAGCACTAACATTTCTGGCGTCGTTGTCAGAAACGGATTGAAGATTGTCCCAGGGTAGAACGAAAACTAACTTCTGATTATGAAGGTGCATCAGACATCATAACCTTTGAAGATTGTGCTTGCACCTGGCGACTACATTGAGGCGAATCCACTGTCTTCACTCCATTGTTGCAGTGTGGCTGCTTCTGGCCACACCTAGTAACCCTTGGGAGAAACACAATGATCAAATCTGGTATTTGATGGTGAACAAGGACCAAACACACTCATGCTGCATATCTTTCACATGGCGACTCCATGATTAAAGAATCGATCGACGACTCCACTGGTTGAAAATGGAAAAAATCCTGGCTTGAAAGTTTTCTCCCTTTAATTTTTCTGTTGTTCCTAGTTTTCCCAATGTTGTCCCTACTGTGGATGAATGGGGTGATTATTTGCCCATATTTAGAGAGAGCAAAGAAGACAACCCTACTCGAAATCTCCACGAGTTTCACGAACTCATGCATCAATGGGAGATACATCATGAGGATGTATTAATGAAGATGTTCATGTTCTCATTGGACGGGGATGCCCATGAGTGGTATCGATCCTTGCCCCCTACTAACATCTCCTCCCTGGAGTAGTTTCATGCAGCTTTTAATAAGCATTGTCAAAGGTATTATTCCTCTAAGTTATTCTGTCATAGTTGTTCTAAGGAATGTGACAAACATGATCAATATATGATTGTTTCTAATGAAATCTATGAGGATGAAGGCTGTAAGCAGGAAGAAGATGTTTTGGGCGAAGTTATGGAGCTGGTAAAATCTCTCACTGCCAAACTAGAAAGGTTGGAATTTGAAGAAAGCGCAGAGGATTTTCCAGTCCTTGAGGCGGATGTCCTCTGCATCTCTACTGAGGATGATAATGAAGATTCCATAATTGTATAGGTCGTAATTTCTGCTCGTAAGGTGCCTGTTGTCCCTAGCTTTGATGATTATTCGGATGAAGAGCAGCAAAGCCCCACATCACAATTTGCTAACCAAAGGAGAAGCCATCCTGTATATGATAGATATGAATCATATTTTGAGCTAGATATGTAGGATTTCCAAGAACAAACTGCAGAACCTTATCCTCCGTTTGCTAAAGAAAAATATTGCAAGGAAATCAACCATCCTGGACCTGCAGAAAACACTAAGCAACATGAGGAAGAGAAGAGATTTCCCAAGGTTCTCGTTTACGATGATGAATCTGATCCTTGGGAGAGCTATGAAGAAGAAGAGGAGCATCAAAAGAGGCAGTTTGTCTCTTGTCCAGATCCTGTCCGCGAGAAACCATTGCCTGGGACCAGTCAACCTGTGTCGACCATTCACCCACCTGTGCCAACCAGAGATATTCGGCCATGTGTGAGCAACTGTGTAGTAGAGAAGGTTGCCTGTAACAAATTTTCTTGAGTTTTCCGCTTGTCCTATGAGCCTGTGGAGGAATACATGGAGTTGTATTTCCTTCATGTTTTGAAACTGCCCAGATTTATCCTGGCCTCATCATTAGGAGGAAAGTTGAGATATGTAACCGTTCTGTTGTCACGGTTGCATTCTCTATTATCAATCATAGACAAAGTGAAGGAGATTCCAGTTAGGAAGTTCCTTGAATGGCTATGGTGGAAGTTTGCTTTCACCTAGCACTATGTAGAAATCAATTAGTTTAGAACTGTATATAAATAAGCTCCTTGGAGCACGTGTGTTTATTTTGTTTTTGCTTATCAACGTTTATTCCTCAACAGGTTGTCTTTTAGCTTGACTCCATAGCCCAATGTAGAAGGCGACTAGAACTGCAAGGAGTTCTTAGAGCCTCACAGGGAGGACTCTATCCCTCATGGAGCCTAATGTTATCACATATTTCTGCAGGGGGGATGTTTTTCCCTTGGTTTTGGCCTCTAAGTGACAAAAGGCGAAGAAAGGGGATAAAAACCCACTAAATGGCGCTTATCCTAAGTCCATCGGGGTCGATGTGACTGTTTGGCACGTTGTTCTAAGAGGCGCATAGATCTCGGCAGTTGAGATCTGCGTGCTCCAGATCGACGATCGTTGATCATATCAGGGCCTCAACATGCTCGGATATTAAAATCCGAAGGGTGGGCTAGGTTTGAAACCATGATTTCACAGAGGTGCGACGTGTCAAACAAAGAAGCATATCGGGCCCAAAAGCGGTGAAGTCCCAAACCAATTTTCGCTGCCCCGATATGCACGTGTGCGTATAGCGCCCTATCCTGGGTCGACAAGTGGTCTCTCTGTTCCGCCGACACATGTTCCCCACTCCATCTCTCTCCTTTGTCTGTCGCATCTTCTGCTCCCCTATAGATTTTGTTTCCTCACAGTTGTCCTCCATGCACTGTCCCGCCTGTCGCATCTCCCCTTCTCATCTCCTACCACCTGTACCACTTTGCTCCATGCCTCTTCCACCTGTGTCGGGTCCCCACTCCCTTACCTATCATCTCGAAGCCTCCCCTCTTCCTCCTCATCATCTTCTCGCTCCACATCACCTCCGTCCCATTACACCTCAACTCCCGCTTGTGTGGCCCCCACACTATCCTCAGTCTCCTCTTGCCATCCACGGTTGTCCACCTGGCCATCTCTCGTCCGCTATTCCATTTCGAGTGTTCCAATCACTTCATGAGCATCCACGTCCGCTGTCAGGCCTCCCCGCAAGCATCCGACTCACATCCAAATGGCAGAATGTAGAGGCTGCCAAGTTCCATAGGTGCAACGCTGACTCGGGCCTTCTTACTCCCGATGGAGCAATTATTGAAGTTGGTTGGGGGTGGTTGAGCATCATTTCCATCATAAATGGAAAGCTTGAGAAATGACTGTCAGCAAGTCGACTCAGCTGCAGAACCTTCCTGAAACACGATTGTGTCTGATAGAGCTCGCTTTAGATAAGAGATTGCATGCACAGTCTGCCATAAATCATGCAGATGTAATGCCTTCAATGCAAAGAGTCGAGCACACTTATGTAGTTTTTCTCTGAGTATATAGGAGTCTTCCTCATATTTTGTTAGGGTCGATGGTTGAGCAAAACTCCCGATTGTAAAGTTTTAATGAAGCTCTAGTTCTTATGGTTATGTATCTTTATTTGAGACTTCTTGTTTAATGTAAGTCAGTTTCCTTTCATATCTCTGTAACAATTGTGCTAGAACACTCGGGCATGGAGGATCCAATCGAGGGTAGTTATGTTTTTGTGATGTAGGTTTGATCACAATGACATCATGACCAGTTTTAATCAGTTTCATGTTTATCTTTTCCCTCTTACACTGAAGAGCTCGGGCATGGATGATCCAGTCGAGTTGTTGTAGCTGCATTGTAATGTATGTTTGATCAGGGTGTTATTATGACTGTGTTGCTTAAATATATTTCAGTGTCAGAAACTCTGAACCAAGAGGATCTTGTCTTCTGAGTTTTTCCTCCTGAGGTTGTTGGAAGGCCGGATGTCCATAGCATACCTCTTCACTCTCCTTAAGTTCTTCCCCCTACTCGTTCTTACTACAACCTACTAACTGGAGTTAGATCAAGACCTCACCTGCTCATGCATACTAGCCCAGTTTTCTGAGTTAAAGCAATATTGTCCCGAGTTTGCATCCATTAGACCCCCTTAAACCTATTAATTGTGACATAAAAATTGATGGGTACTGGGCTTATCTCTGTCGCAATCCAGAGGTGACTTGGTGACTTCCAGCAGTAATAGTAAGTATAATTTTTCAAACTCATAACTCATAGGAAAGTCTAAAATAAAAGTGGTACAAAGCCCCAGAAATTGTTGTGTTTTAAAAGTCTACAACTCATTCAATAATATGAAACCTACAACAGAACAAAGACTCGAAACTTGGAAAGGGTTTCCTTGACAAAAGAAGCTCATTGTTGAGGCTAAGAGAATTCACAATTTGATCTTCAACTTCCAAGACACAACGTTGGGGCTTAGAGAAATTAGGATTTGAACCTCAATTTTAGTGGCTTCAATAAATAGAATATACATGCATGCATTAGTAGTTCCATAAAAATATGATTCTATTGTAGAAAAAACATAATAATTTTTTCTTTGAACTGACTTACACATGAAAATTTGTTAACATTCTTTTTTTAATTACTAAGATATAGGGGAAAAAGTCTAATAACAAAAAAAACTTATATAAAAAAAATAAAATTAAATATATTAAAGAAATTTTCCAACCCATAAAAACAATGAAAAATAGAAAATATTAAAAAAAATTCCATACATGAATATTTCTATAATATATTTATAAAATTTCCATGCATAAAAATTAAATTTCTATAATATATTTATAAAATTTTCCCCTACATGAACATATTAATCTTTATATATCCCAAAATATAAACATTAATATGTAAATATATAAAATGTATATTGCTTACCTGCCAACCACAATGACAAAATATAAACATTAATATGCAGATATATAAAATGTATATTGCTTACCTGCCAACCACAATGACAAAATATAAACATTAGTATGCAAATATATAAAATGTAAATTGCTTACCTGCCAACCACAATGACAAAATTTAAGTTTATTTTGGATTTACCTATTTCGAAGGGGATTTAATAGGATTTGAGTTGATCGTCCCATTCATCTCCTCTCCTCTCCTTTCACTTTATGTTGTTGTCAGAAGCCACCGCCCACCCATTTCACGTTATGCTGTCAGAGAAATCACATGATCCTTATCTTTTCAACTTAGGTTCCCAGAAATCACGGGCACCGATATCTTTTGGTCAAAATTGTTGTAGTACATAGGTTTACTTTACCTCTCACTGTGTTTTCTCCGTCAAAATGACTCAGAGCAGCTATCTCTTTGGTGGAAGTTTCTATATATACTCTTAACAAAGTAGCACAAAGTCTCATTCATTCAGAACTGTGAAGGCAACGCAACCCTGGCCTATTCACATACTTATCGTCAGCTTTACTTTAGCGGAAGGAGAAGGAGAGCTTCTCCCGGGAATCCAATGGGCCTTCCAATGCGTGAAAGGCGTTCAAGAGGAAGGCACATTTGATTCCTAGAGAAGCTCTGGTTCTCCGAGTTCTTACGATCTGATCGCTCAATTCTATTGACGATTCGAATTCCAGTCTTTCAAGCAAGCGAAAACACCAATTACTGGCAGGTTTGCTCCAGAATTAGCTGCTAATTGGCGGTGGTAAATTTATATTTGTATTCATTAGCTATAGGCAATGGTAGATTTATATCTGTATCGATTAGCTATTGGCTATTTACTCCCAGGAATAGCCAATTTTAATGTACTGTTCACTGGTTTGTGGAGTATTAGCACCAGGATTTTTTTTTATATCATGCCATGAGAAATATTACTGCCTAGCTTTCCAGAAAATTGATCAAAATCACAACTTTTTGTGAAGCTAGAGTTTGGTTTGCTCTATTGCTGTTGGATTTAAAGACACCCATTATTTATTTATTTTAGTAAAGGAGACCGAGCGCTATTCAGGTTAATCTAGCGAGGCCAAGAACATTCTCAGGCTATTAGATTTCCTATACTGTTAACATAATCCCCTTACCCATTGCAGAAATGCAAGATCCTAACTAAACCCTAAACCAAATCTTCTATATTCCTTCCGAGCCCATTGCATAATCCCCTTACCCATTGCAGAAATACAAGATCCCAACTAAACCCTAAACCGAATCTACTATATTCCTTCCAGAGCCCATTGCAGAAACCATTTTCATGGCATGAGAAATATTACTGCCTAGCTTTACAGAAAATTGATGAAAATCACAACTTTTCTTGAAGGTAGGATTTGGTTTGCTCTATTGCTGTTGGATTTAATGACATCCATTATTTCTTTATTTTAGTAAAGGAGATCGACCACTATTCCGGTTAATCCAGCGAGGCCTACGAACATTCTCAGGTTACTAGATTTCCTATACTGTTAACATAATCACCTTACCCATTGCAGAAATGCAAGATCCCTACTAAACCCTAAACCGAATGTACCATATTCCTTCCAGAGCCTATTGCAGAAACCACTACAGAAATACAAGATTTCAACTAAGCCCTAAACCTAATCTACTATATTCCTTTCAGAGATTTGACAGTAGCGAATGAAAGGAATCCAGTAGATTCATGTATTAACCAGTTTTCTTCCTATTCCCATCTAGCCCTCAACCATTTTCACACAACAGGAAACATTCTTACACAACAGGAAACCATATCT
>SNQJ01S0025899.1:118097-132511 GCA_010110895.2 Picea sitchensis
TATGCAAATATATAAAATGTAAATTGCTTACCTGCCAACCACAATGACAAAATTTAAGTTTATTTTGGATTTACCTATTTCGAAGGGGATTTAATAGGATTTGAGTTGATCGTCCCATTCATCTCCTCTCCTCTCCTTTCACTTTATGTTGTTGTCAGAAGCCACCGCCCACCCATTTCACGTTATGCTGTCAGAGAAATCACATGATCCTTATCTTTTCAACTTAGGTTCCCAGAAATCACGGGCACCGATATCTTTTGGTCAAAATTGTTGTAGTACATAGGTTTACTTTACCTCTCACTGTGTTTTCTCCGTCAAAATGACTCAGAGCAGCTATCTCTTTGGTGGAAGTTTCTATATATACTCTTAACAAAGTAGCACAAAGTCTCATTCATTCAGAACTGTGAAGGCAACGCAACCCTGGCCTATTCACATACTTATCGTCAGCTTTACTTTAGCGGAAGGAGAAGGAGAGCTTCTCCCGGGAATCCAATGGGCCTTCCAATGCGTGAAAGGCGTTCAAGAGGAAGGCACATTTGATTCCTAGAGAAGCTCTGGTTCTCCGAGTTCTTACGATCTGATCGCTCAATTCTATTGACGATTCGAATTCCAGTCTTTCAAGCAAGCGAAAACACCAATTACTGGCAGGTTTGCTCCAGAATTAGCTGCTAATTGGCGGTGGTAAATTTATATTTGTATTCATTAGCTATAGGCAATGGTAGATTTATATCTGTATCGATTAGCTATTGGCTATTTACTCCCAGGAATAGCCAATTTTAATGTACTGTTCACTGGTTTGTGGAGTATTAGCACCAGGATTTTTTTTTATATCATGCCATGAGAAATATTACTGCCTAGCTTTCCAGAAAATTGATCAAAATCACAACTTTTTGTGAAGCTAGAGTTTGGTTTGCTCTATTGCTGTTGGATTTAAAGACACCCATTATTTATTTATTTTAGTAAAGGAGACCGAGCGCTATTCAGGTTAATCTAGCGAGGCCAAGAACATTCTCAGGCTATTAGATTTCCTATACTGTTAACATAATCCCCTTACCCATTGCAGAAATGCAAGATCCTAACTAAACCCTAAACCAAATCTTCTATATTCCTTCCGAGCCCATTGCATAATCCCCTTACCCATTGCAGAAATACAAGATCCCAACTAAACCCTAAACCGAATCTACTATATTCCTTCCAGAGCCCATTGCAGAAACCATTTTCATGGCATGAGAAATATTACTGCCTAGCTTTACAGAAAATTGATGAAAATCACAACTTTTCTTGAAGGTAGGATTTGGTTTGCTCTATTGCTGTTGGATTTAATGACATCCATTATTTCTTTATTTTAGTAAAGGAGATCGACCACTATTCCGGTTAATCCAGCGAGGCCTACGAACATTCTCAGGTTACTAGATTTCCTATACTGTTAACATAATCACCTTACCCATTGCAGAAATGCAAGATCCCTACTAAACCCTAAACCGAATGTACCATATTCCTTCCAGAGCCTATTGCAGAAACCACTACAGAAATACAAGATTTCAACTAAGCCCTAAACCTAATCTACTATATTCCTTTCAGAGATTTGACAGTAGCGAATGAAAGGAATCCAGTAGATTCATGTATTAACCAGTTTTCTTCCTATTCCCATCTAGCCCTCAACCATTTTCACACAACAGGAAACATTCTTACACAACAGGAAACCATATCTCTACATAAGCCCTCTTTTATGTCATAGTGATTTTATTGTCATGGATGATTAAACGAATATTAACACTATAACTGCGTTGGTTACACTTATATTTCATTTTTTCTTCACTTAAATCTAAATTTTTAGTATGAAACATGTGTCCAGAAGTTTCTGAAAAGAAGTAGTACTGAGTTTAAAAGCAATTCTTCATCCACTGCGTTGGTTACACTTATATTTTATTTTTCTTCACTCGAATCTAAATTTTCAGTATGAAACATGTGTCCAGAACTTTCTGAAAAGTAGTACTGAGTTTAAAAGCAATTCTTCATCCACTGCGTTGGTTACACTTACATTTTAAGTTGGTTGCACTTACATTTTATTTTTCTTCACTTAAATCTAAATTTTCAGTATGAAACATGTGTCCAGAACTTGTAGATAGAAAATAAATGGCCTTTAACAGAGAATTTTATGAAACTATTATGTAAAATTTTTTGGTTTATAAAATATTTATTTAAACTCAAATTTATTAACGAGGAAGGTTAGAAAAACATACTCCAATTTTTCAATAACTTATTAAAATGATTTTATGTTAATTCATTTATTTTATATTATGTATATGTTGTTTCTTTTTGACTGTGCAATAAAAAATTAAAAAAGTTGAGTGGGTATTATTATGTTAATTTATAATTGCTTTAATAAAATATAATTTTAAAGGTAATTGGTGCATGTTTAATGAAGGTCTTTGTGTTGAAACTGTTAGCACTATAAGTCACACCTAGACTTGTTTATATTTGAGTGGATCAGCAAAACTGAGTAAGAAAGGGAGAGGACAATAAACTGTCTGGTTCCCATTGAGCATGGAGTTATAACATCCTACATATCAAAGGCATTTAAATTGTATAGCACATAAAAGTTTTATATAATGATGAGTAGAAGCATAGAGAGTATGATGAAAGGAAGAACATCCATTGTACAAAGATCCTTTTTGCAAACAGATCATATGTTGTTCATGAATCCATCAATCAATGACAGCTATGATCCTCAAAACCTGCAATATATTCAAGCAAAAGGATGAAAAGAGAAATGAAAAACAAAAAATAAAATTTGATAAACAACTCTCATGAATCTTTAATGGTAGAAATGTTGATTACAAACAAGCCCTCGGGCTTACAAATGAACAACTAAACTGCTCCTCCAACTCTCTCCTCTCTTGGATCATGAATCCAATCATTTCCTTATCAAAATCCCCTTCATATATAGTGAATTATCTCTCTCTACTCTAAGAAGGTCAAAACCAAGGATCTACATAGGATCCTCCTCCATTTAGGACTCTGTTACAAAAGATTCCAACAACAACATAACAAATTCCTATTTTTTTGGATCTTTTCTATTGTGATAAATGCCTTTTGAAAGAGATCATGCTGCTTGATCTGGTGATAAAACACATGTCCCTAATGTCCAACTACCTCCTAGGAAACCATTCGAACCCCCTCATCCAGGTGGCATCCCTCCTACAACTTATATTTATCAAACTGTTAGAGTTCGCAATGCCTTTGACAACATGCACTGCGAACTTTCTTGTTTACCTCCAAAATGATTCCAAACTTTAAAACTTGCATAATAAGTTGGGAAAAAACTTCCAGAGCTTGCTACAAACCTCTTGAAACATAGATTAACCTTGGAGAAATCATATGAAGATGCTAAATTTAGATCCAGACCCAAAATCATCACTTAAGTTGTAATTGTATGCACAACAATAGTTGGAGGATGAACAGGTTATAAGTAGGAGGTGAGAAAAGAAGAACAAAAATCCAACTTGGATGAGGTTGCAGACATGCAGAATTGAAGAAACTCAGTGTAAAACATAGGGTTTGCAATACTTGTGGTTAAGTTCGCAACACCGGTTTGCAGTGCGAATTGAACTAGGTTTTATGAAAAGTTTACAAGATTTTCCACGTCTGAGGAGAAACATTTGAGTTGACAAGTTAAAACCTTGGACCTAGATGAATCTCAATTGAGGAAGGTTTCATCTATAAAAAAACAGAGAGTTTGTAGTGCATAGTTTGCAGCGCACGGTTATATAGTGGATAAGGTTATTGTTGCAAGAGGAAACTATAAATTGCTCATTCGGTATAACAAAATTGAAAATGGCCAGGGTTTATGATACCAATGTTGACCCCTATTTATTTCATGATGATGAACACTATCATGGCGCCAAGACTCTTTCATGGACTAAGGTCATAATTTTTTACTCCTGAACATTTCATGTGCTAATATTGGCTCCACAGGGGATGGCATGCTCCCTGTGAGCTGCCAAGAACATTGCAGTTTCAGTGCCTTCTACATTGGGCTACAGAGTCTTGTTGTTGATCTACTGCAAACCAATAAACTAAAAGAAAAAAAAATGCTCGTATGATGAGTTTATTCCCCTACTTCTAACATGATCTTTGAAATGCTTGATCAGGTGAAATAAAAAATCCAGTGCATCCATGCAAGGACTTTGTCTATTGATTGAATTCCTTGCATAACCCTGCTTAATGACAATTCAAATTGAAAATTAAATCCAATCTGAAAATTCATCCACTTTGAAGAACCAATTCCATTCACTGATTCTAGGTAACTCATAAAGGTCTATTTCTCTAATGTTTCCAACAGAAATGCAAAAGGACATTGAAGAATATGTGTAAATACCACTTGTTGATCGATAAAAAGGAAAGGACAACATGTGTCTATAGTTCCTTCCTATTCACAAGTATATAGTAACATATAAGTTTCTTTCTTCACTGTATCTTTTTCTTCAAATGCTGATTTTTCTTGTTCTAATTTTTAAAATGCAAGATCATTCTCAGAACAAATGGAAATAGTCTGATTATTTTCCTTATCATGCATTTCAACCTCAATAAAATTCTCCATGTAGATAACCATATGATCACTACGAACATGGAAAATTTGTTGTTGACTTATAATGTTATCCTTATGTTCCAAAAAACTTGTGTGATTTTGCAGCTCAACTCTTTATGTTCTATAAGCAACTTCAATTTTTTCTTTCAAAATCTTAAATGAAGAAAAGCACAAGGGAAATGACTTACCTCCAACCAAGTCACAATTTTCCCTATGATAGAGGTCATAATTGTCATAAATGGGTTGAATGCTTTCATAAGAGTAATGAAAAGAATCATTTTTTCGATGAAAATATATTTCTGAAATTTTTGGGAAATCAACCTCCTCATAGTTATTGTTCTCATCATATATAGGTAAACAAAAGGCTTCCTGAAGATCATAATTAACAAAATTAGATACAACATATTGCTTCTCAATAGGTTTCTCTGCCAATTCCTCCACATGGCATCCTTCTTGTTCATGTTCACTGTCAGCTATGTCTACATTCCACTCATCATCCTTAACTTGATATGAAAATTTTCCATGGGATTTGAGATTGTCCTCAACCTCTTGAGCACCAATGAACATTTGTTGCAAGGTGACAAACTTCCTTTCTAGGAGAAGAAGAGAAAAATATGGATGAAGAATAGTTACATAACACAGTCTAGCAACAACTTCAAAAGGTTGGATATCTAAAGGCATGTTGCAATAAAAACTATAAAATCTCCTGTTGAAAATAGAAAGAGCTTCACTCTCCCCTCTTTTCGAATCATAAAACTCAGCTAAGTACTGGTCAAGAGATTTGTTCTCTCCCCGATACCTTGAAAATGCACCAAATAACTCAACCTGTAATATTCCTAGGCCAAACCCAATTGTAATGTAAATGAAAATCTATTTAAGCTGGTGAGCTATTTGATATCATTTTGTATGCACATTTCATGGCATAGTGCGCGGTTGTACTCAGCAGTAAAATGATGAATTGTGCACATTCCTGGATACCGCGCGCAACAACTTGAGTGTGTGCGATATTGAAGCCAGGGAGCCTTTTGTATATATGTTGTGTTTGTAGGCTGGTGAGCCATTTATTATAAGCTAGGATGCTTATGTTTTGATTAGGGCGGAGAGCCTAGATGTTAAAGGCCAGTGCGCCTATTTTTGTATATGTCTCATAATTAATATAAAATACATCATTGCGCGCAGACCGACCACGATAAAAGAGATGTGGGACTAAACTCCACTGGTTAGGGAAAGGGAGGGACCTAAAAGTTAAGGAAAATGGCTAAGCATTCACTAGTTAGGGAAAAGGAGGGACCTAAAAGTTAAGGAAATGGCTAATCTAGGGAGCGGTATTTCAAAAGGAATATTATATTAATATTTCTTAAATCATAAAGTACGGATAATTATTTTATCATAAGTTCTGAAGTTGGGTACAAGGGGCCAAAGTAGCTCCCAACATGACAAGTATCAAGTTGTGGATATGCATACATATTGTTAGGACTTAGTTCATTTTCCCATCTTTCTCACCATCTTTTCCATGATCTTTCCCATCACTTTTCTTCCATTATTCAGTCATCCAGTCAATCATCCATGGGTATTCACACACCATTGAGCTATCCTTCATACCTTCATGACAGTACCTGAACCTGTATCCTTAGCTATTTTGTGTTGGTGTATCTGGTTAGTTTGGGAGCTGGACTGAAGAAGCGGGTTGTCAGGCCTGTGGGATATTGAAGAGGCGGGTTGTCAGGCCCATAAATAATTTCTCTCTGGGTGAGAGAATTGCTAGGAATTGATTTTTTGAAGGTGTTGAACTGCAACTACAGTGCTCTGAGACTTCTTGTTTGACCTATTGCTGAAGCCCGGAAAGGAAGTGGGGCAACCGAAGCACTGTTGAGCAGAGAAGGGGCACACTTACTGGGTGGGACAGACATGTGGAGAATGAGGGACTGTAGGTTGTTAGTTTGAGTTGGCACCTAAGACAAAGTCTTTCCTGTTGTCTATGAGTCTTTAGCCTAGTTAGGAATTCCTTTACCTGGGTGGAGTTTAGTCCGAGATCGGGGGTGACTCACTGTTGAGAGTGATGAATAGTGTGGTCTAAGGATGGGAGGTTCGTGGAAGGTCTGCACGCAGTTGGTGACATTCTTACCAAGATAAGTGTCAATTGTGTGATAAATTTACATGTTGATTTGTTATCTACGTGCTTATTTTTATGGGTTATCATATGTGCGGTTATAACTGTGTTTATTTTTATGGGTATTTAGTGTATATGCTACATGTATATGTTTACTGTTATTTCAATGTGAATCCATGTATTTACAAATGTATTTGTATGTTTATGTTTTTTATATAATGCTTCCGCAAGAGTTCTGTGTGTGTATAATTTAATTTCATGGAGTTTGAAAAATTTATGTGGCATAGCTTAGTTGGATGCTGGGTATGTTACAGTATGTTCCGCAGAGAGAACAGTGAGAGTTCTCTGGCGTAGTGTGGCCCGACATAGATGGTCGGGGACGTTACAACATGGTATCAGAGCTTCAGTTTTCAACACTGAGCCTAGAGGGGTCAAGAAAGTTGAGTTGAAGCGAAATGTCAAAGCAAAATGTCACAGAGGATTTATTTCGAAGTGGCCAAATTTCAGTTTGTAGAGCATCCATGGTAAAAAGTAACAACAACTGGGCAGAATTGGGGAAGAAGCCCCAATTTATGTTGTTAAATTCATGAGAAAATGGAGGAATTTGGCCAAGTGATGAGATATTCCTGATTTAATAGATGTTCTAGCAAATTTGAATCTAGAATGGATTGAATTTAAAGTTACAGTGAAGTTATAATAGTTGGAGCGAGTTTTATAATTAAAATTCTCAATTCGTGAATTGATTTTGGGTAAATTTGTTCCATAAATGTCAACCAAAACGATTTGTTGTTACAGAGGTTGAATTGGTTTTATCGAGGTGAAATTGAATAAATTTTATAGTTGCAGAATGTCTATGGTAAATTGGGGAAAAAGTTAAGCAAAAGCCCCAATTTCTGCAGCGGAGTTCATGAGAAATTGATGTGCATAAAAATGAATGTGCGCAAGTGGGCACACTAAAAATGCATGATGCGTAGTTAAAAGCCTATGATAGGTAAAATTCGGCACTGCGCGGCAAGATATTGGTGTGCTGATGCGTGCGCTAAATTTTGGTGTTGCGCGAAAAAATGTTAGTGTGCGGGTGTGCGCACTAAATTTCGGTGTCGCGTGGAAAAATACTGGTGTGTGAACTAAATTTTGGGCTCTGCGCGGAAAAATGTTGGTGTGCAGGTGCGTGCACTAAATATCAATGATGCACAAAAAAATGTTGGTGTACAGGAGCGCATGCTAAATTTAGCATTGCACGGTGTCCACACACATAATAATGGCACGTGTGGTGTGCGCAGTATTGGTTGAACGTAGAGAAACTTTGTTGTGCGTGCGCAATGTGGGTATATGTTGTTGTGTGACAGTTTATTTATTGGTGCGCGCAGAGTTTTGGTGCACGGTGGAGACGTACTAAGCTCTAGCATGGTGCAACGCATAGAGTACAATGCATGCAGAATATCAACGCGCGATACAAAAATTGCGCACAACAAGTAATAGTGCAAGAACCAAAATTGCGCGTGGTGGATGTTGGCGTGCGACATAAAAGTAGTGCGTGCAAGTTATTGGCGTGAAAGAGAAGTGATACACAGTGGTTTAAAGTGCGCGAAAGCACGATTTACCTTGTGTTGTTGTTGTTAATGGTGAATATGGGTTTGCAGGTTGAAATTTGTGCGCAAGAAGTTGTTTGAAGGGTGAACAACAACAAAAAACCAATGATTTTCTACGACGTTTTATATCATTTGAACGTCACCATTTTGCAGAGCATTTTTTAGGCCCTTAAGAGCATTTTTAGGCACTTGAAAATCACGAGAACATAATGTGTCAATGCACACTTTGTCTTTGCAGCTTAAATAAAAGAGCTCGGAGAGAGCTTTCTAATAGTGTAAATTGTTCGTCAAACGAAGCTTTTATGAAAAAGTTACAACACAAACAATGGAGGGTAAAGTTTAAGACCCATCTAACTTCAAAGAGCCATAACTTTCTGCTTCAGAATCAGATTGAGGCGCAAGACTAGTCAATGAAAAGATATTGAGCCATAGAAGACATTATAAGAGCTGAATTAAATTTATGGACATGTTAAAAGTGTTTCATATGGAAAAGAAGGTACCTGTAGCATACCAGTTACAATATGGTATTTTGGTCTGGAATTTCAGCATGCTGTAACTAGCATCCCAGAACCTAGAAAAATATGCTTGGACAGAGTGTCCATAATATGTATATGAAGAAAAAAAATTGAGATCCTATGAAAATTCCAAAGGAGTAGGTGCAAAAATGCATATTACAGCGCAGAGTTGCACTTAGTTGAAAAATGAACAGAAAAATTAATGGACAATTTTCAAATAACCATAACTTTCTGTTCAAGACTCGGAATTGAGCATGGGAGAAGGCGTTAGAAAGGTGTTGGAAATTGGAATCTAAATATCCACCCATAAAATTGATCCAGGCATTCAAATTTCTAGGAAATTAGAAAAAAGAACTCTGATATATATTATTGAACCATAATGGTTCATATTTTTATGAAATTGTTGAAACAGATAGCCTGACAAAGTTTTGTTGGCTGCACATTTTACAGAGTTAACAACAACTAGATCAGATCAAGATCAACATTGAGTCCATAGAAATGGAAGAGGCACAGGGGACTTATAGTCAAGAGGATGATATTAGAGGGATGGATGTCCATTTGGGCATTGAAGGAACAAACTCCAATGGACATGGAGATGAAAGGAATGAAAACATGAATATGACAGAGACCATTAAACATTTACAAAAGGATGTCCAAAGCCATAAGGCTGATAATGAAATGATTATGAAATCCAAGGAGAAACAAGATGAATTCAACATGAAGTTAATGCAAAGCTTGAACATAATAGAAAATAAATTGGATAAGGAGAGTGGCTCAAACAAATCTGGAAGTCACAGGCCTCCTGATGAGAAAAGAAGAACCATAAGTGTTAGCATACATCACTACCACTCCCCGAGGCATTCCAATAAGAGATCACACAGTAGCTCTAGTCCATCCCCTGTCAGGAAGCATAAGGGGTCTAGGGTGGATGAGCTACGAGGAAAAATGAATAAAATCAAACCTTCTACATTTGATGGTGAGCACAAGAAGGATGAAGATTGAAAGACATGGTTGTTGGGCATGAGAAAGTATTTTCAATTTCATAATTATTCTTCTCATGCAGAAGGTAGAATTGCTATCTATCAACTTAAGGGAAAGACATCCATATGGTGGGATCAACTTGTGCAGGTGCAACACATTAAAGAGAAAAGTGTTACTTGGAGGGAATTCAAGAAGCATTTTGAGAATAAATACTTAACTAAGAGATATTATGACAATAAAATGAAAGAGTTCTTTGAACTCGAGCTTGGAAGTATGACAATAGATGAATATGAGAGAAGGTTTTTAGAACTATTGAAGTATGTCTCTTTCATCAAGGATGAGACAGTTAAGATTCAAAGGTATTTGAGTGGATTGTCATCATTCATCAGTGACAAAATACAATATGATGATCTCAAGACATTGGAGGAGACCATAAGGAGAGCTAAATGCCTATATGAACAACATAAAGCAAGACCAACTTTCCAAAAAGCTTGGGAAGACAAAAATAAATTCAAGATGGATCAAAGGAAGAAGGGATCTAAGCCACCATTCTTCAGAAATAATCCACAGGGACAACAAACTCCTAGAAAACCCAGAACGATTGAGATGGGGGGTCAAAGGCTAAGGAAACCACCTATTCAATGTTGGGGTTGTAAAGGAGATCATATGTACATAGATTGTCCTCACAGAGGTGAAAAGGTGAGAGCTATTCACAATGTACAAGAAGTTGAAACAGTGGAGGACTTGGGAATAAATGTACCAAGGATCTATGTAGCCCTGGACAACAAGCAAGCAAAGTATCAGTCACATATGATTGAAGTGGAAGGTATGATCAACAACCAAACCATTGCTATTTTAATTGATTCAGGAGCTAGTCATATTTATATAGATCTTAAGATGGTGGAAAGTTTGCATTTTCCAAGAAGAAAGCATGGGAAATCTTGGTTGGTGCAGCTGGCTATAAGAGCCAAAAGAAAAGTTAATGAGATGGTTAAGTCATGTCTTATGGACATGAATGGACTGAACACCAGGTCAGATTTGAACATCTTGCCTTTAGGTACCTATGACTGTCTAATTGGGATGGGTTGGTTGGACCAACATCATGCTATCCTAGAATGTCATAACAAGGCATTTACTTGCTTGAATGAGGAAGGGACCCTAAGGAAGGTGCAGGGAATTCTCAGGGTGGTAACCATCCAAGAAATTTCAGCATTGCAGGTGAAGAAATGTTATAGAAAAGGGTGTCAAATATTTGCAGCACATATGGAATAGACACCTAAAGATAAAGTGCCAAATTTGGAAGATCATGCAGTCCTGAAAGATTTTGAAGATGTCTTCAAGGAGGTACCAAGACTACCCCCAAAGAGAGACAGTGATTTCTCTATAAATTTAATGCCTGGAGCAGCTCCAGTGTCGAAGACTCCTTACAGAATGAGTACACTAGAGTTGAAGGAGTTGCAAATGCAGCTTGAAGAGCTTCTGAACAAGGGGTATATACGCCCAAGTGTGTCACCTTCGGGTGCCCTAGTCTTGTTCGTGAAGAAGAAATATGGGACATTAAGATTGTGCATTGATTTCAGACAGTTGAATAAAGTGATTGTAAAAAACAAGTATCCTCTACCAAGGATTGATGATCTTTTTGATCAATTGAAAGATGCAAAGATATTTTCAAAGATAGATCTCAGGTAAGGATTAAAGAGGAATATATCAGCAAGAACGCTTTCAGGACAAGGTATGGTCATTATGAGTTCATAATGGTGCCATTTGGGTTGTTAAATGCACTAGTTGTTTTCATGTGCTTAATGAATGGTGTTTTCTGAGAATATTTAGACAAGTTTGTCATTTTATTTTTGGATAACATTCTTATATATTCCAAATCAGAATAAGAGCATGAACATCATTTGAGGATGGTGTTGCAAGTATTAAGGGAGCATCAGTTGTATGCCAAATTGAGCAAGTGTTCATTTTATTAGAAGCAAATTCATTATTTGGGACATATCATTTTAAAGGATGGGATAGCAGTGGATCATGAAAAGATAGAATCCATTAGAGAATGGTCAGCGCCAAAGAATGTGACAGAGGTCAGATCATTCATGGGCCTTGCAGGCTACTACAGGAGATTTATTGAAGGTTTTTCAAAGATTGCACACCCAATCACTTCCTTGCAAAGAAAGGGTGTGAAGTTTCAATGGACATTGGTTTGTGAAAAGAGTTTCCAACACTTGAAACAATTATTAACAAGTGCTCCAATATTAAGGATTGCAGACCCAAATGAAGACTTCATTGTATGTATAGATTCATGTAAAGAGGGACTTAGTGGAGTTCTCAGTCAAAATGGATTTGTT
Source organism: Picea sitchensis (assembly GCA_010110895.2). Taxonomy (NCBI): domain Eukaryota; kingdom Viridiplantae; phylum Streptophyta; class Pinopsida; order Pinales; family Pinaceae; genus Picea; species Picea sitchensis. The sequence continues at coordinate 130,232 of SNQJ01S0025899.1, forward strand.
ATATGTTATGAATCAAGGAAGTTGAAGGAGCATGAAAGACACTATGCCACTCATGATTTGGAGTTGGCATCCATAGTGAATTCCTTAAGGAAATGGAGACACTACCTCATGGGGAAAATGTTTGAGCCGAGAACAGACCATAATGGTCTGAAATATTTAATTGATCAACCAACTCTAAACGCTAGGCAAACCAGATGGTTAGAATTTCTAAGTGAATATGACTTTGATATAAATCATATCAAGGGGAAAGAGAACAAAGTGGTTGATGCATTCAATAGAAGAGTGCATGAAATGCATGCTACAACCATTAACATGTACCAATCAGATTTGAAAGACAAAATTATAGAGGCTGCCAAATCAGATTTGCAATACAAGGAATTAGTGGCAAAATTACAACAAGGTATTTTGCAGCGGAAAATTGAGGAATATAAGCTAGATAATGATGAAATTATCATGTACAGGGGCTGAATTTATGTACCAAATTTTCAGGAGTTGAAAAATATGATATTGAGAGAAATGCATAATGTGCCTTATGTTGGGCACTCGAGATATCAGAAAACTATTACAGCTATCAAGAGCCAATATTATTGTCCAGGCATGAAGAAAGAGGTTGTTGATTTTATTGCCAGATGTTTGGAATGTCAAAAGGTAAAGGCTGAGTATAGACACCCAATTGGTTTGCTACATCCATTACCCATTCTTGAGTGGAAATAAGAAGTTGTAACAATGGATTTCATCACCAAACTTCCTAGAACAAACAAGCAACATGATTTTATCATGGTAGTGGTGGATAAGCTTACTAAAGCTGTCTATTTTGTTCCAGTTAAGCTCACTCACAAGGTATCCAACATCGTTGATTTTTATATGAAGGAAATTGCTAGATTAAATGGCATACCCAAGACAATTGTATCTGGCAGAGATCCAAATTTTGCCTCAAAATTTTGGAAGGGATTATTTGATGGATTTGGAATAAACTTGAATTTTAGTACAACTTATTATCCAGAATCAGATGGTCAAATAGAGAGAGTGAATAAAGTGATTGAGGATATGATAAGGATGTTTGTGATGGATAAACCATCAAAATGGGAAGACTACCTACACTTGGTAGAGTTTGCTTATAACAATGGGTACCAAACATCTCTAAAGATGAGCCCATTTGAGGTAGTTTATGGCAGAAAGTGCAACACACCAATAAGTTGGGATAACCCAGCAGACAGAGCAGTGGTTGGGCCAGATTTGCACAGGGAAATGGAGGAGAAAATGATTAAAATAAAACAAAATTTAAAGGCTGTCCAAAACAGACAGAAAAACTATACTGATAAGGGCATAACTCACAGAGAATTTAAAGTGGGTGATCATGTATTCTTGAGAGTAAAGGCCAACAAAAGTTCCCTGAAATTGGGAAATTGTTCAAAGTTGGCAACTCGCTATTGTGGACCATTTGAAATCCTAGAGAGGATTGGTCTAGTGGCTTATATGATTGCATTGCCTGCATCTATGTCTATTCATAATGTATTCCATGTATCATTGCTCAAGAAATATATACCTGGTGCTAATCATGTTATTGATTGGAATGTGATCCAGGTGGAGCAAGAAGACACTTTTCAAGTGCATCTGGTATGCATTCTGGACTGGAAAATCAAACAGCTCCGGAATCGAGCCATAGGGCAGAATACCCGCATCTTTTTGAGAATTTTGATGTATATGAGTACATGATGCACTGAGGACAATGCATAAATAAGGGGAGGGGATTGTAATATCCCTAGGCCAAACCCAATTGTAATGTAAATGAAAATGTACTTAAGCTGGTGAGTTGTTCGATATCATTTTGTATGCACATTTCATGGCATAGTGCGCGGTTGTACTGCACAATAAAATGATGAAGTGTGCACATTCCTGAATACCATGCACAACAACTTGAGTGCATGCAATATTGAGGCCAGGGAGACTTTTGTATATATGCTTCATTTTATAGGCTGGTGAGCCAGTTATTATAAGCTAGGATGCTTATGTTTTGATTAGGCTGAAGACCCTATATGTTAAAGGCCAGTGCGCATATTTTTGTATATGTCTCATAATTAATATAAAATACATCGTTGCGCGTATATCAACCATGATAAAAGATATGGGGACTAAAATCCACTGTTTAGGGAAAGGGAGGGGCCTAAAAGTTAAGGAAAACGACTAATCTAGGGAGCTTAAGCCAAAAAGAAATATTATATTAATATTTCTCAAATCATAAAGTATGGACAATTATTTTATCCTAAGTTATAAAGTTGG
>SNQJ01S0025899.1:132561-150908 GCA_010110895.2 Picea sitchensis
AAGTAGCTCCCAACATGACAAGTGTCAAGTTGGGGACATGCATACATATTGTTGGGACTTAGTTCATTTTCCCATCTTTCCCACCATATTTTCCATGATTCTTCCCATCACTTTTCTTCCATTATTCAGTCATCCAGTCAATCATCCATGGGTATGCACACACCATTGATCTATCCTTTGTACCTTCATGACTGTACCTGAACCTCCATCCTTAGCCATTCTATGTTGGTGTATCTGGTTAGCTTGGGAGCTGGCCTGAAGAAGCGGGTTGTCAAGCCCATGGGATATTGAAGAGGTGGGTTGTAAGGCCCATGATTAATTTCTCTCTAGGTGAGAGAATTGTTGGGAATTTATTTCTTGAAGGTGTTGAACTGCAACTACATTGCTCTGAGACTTATTGTCCGACTTGTTGCTGAAGCCCAGAAAGGAAGTGGGGCAGCCAGAGGATTGTTGAGCAGAGAAGGGGCACCCTTCCTTGGTAGGAAAAGCATGTGGGGAATGAGGGACTGTAGGTTGTTAGTTTGAGTTGGCACCTGAGACAAAGTCTCTCCTGTTGTCTATGATCCTTTAGCCTGGTTAGGAATCCCTTTACCTGGATGGAGTTTAGTCCCAACTCGGGGGTGACTCACTGTTGAGAGTGATGAATAGTGTGGTCTAAGGCTAGGAGGTTCGTGGAAGGTCTGCATGCAATTGGTGACATTCTTACCAAGATAAGTGTCAATTGTGTGATAAATTTACATGTTGCATTGTTATCTACGTGCTTATTTTTATGGGTTATCATATGTGCAGTTATAACTATGTTTATTTTTATGGGTATTTCCTGTATATGTTGCATGTATATGTTTACTGTTATTTCAGTGTGAATCTATGTATTTACAGATGTATTTGTATGTTGACGTTTTGTATATAATGCTTCTACAATAGTTCTCTGTGTGTATAATTTAATTGCATGTAGTTAAGAAAATTTATGTGGCATAGCTCAGTTGGATGTTGGGTATGTTACAGTATGTTCCATAGAGAGAACAATAAGATTTATCTGGCGTAGCGTGGCCCGACATGGATGGACGGGAACGTTACACAACCCAAGAACCAATGGAACCAACCTCTATATTTTTAAACCATAAAGAAGCATCTCCAACCAAATATTTAGCAAATAACCTAATAACAACATCCTCATGCATGATTTCCAAATTGTCAATGACATTCTGAAAAGCTCCCAAATGCTTCTCGACTATAATATGATCTTCTCCAACAAAAAGACAAAGATATTCTAAAAACATGGGAGGGTAGGGATGAAGAGTAGATGGCATCTTTAAGGGTTTAAACATTTTTCTCTTTTTCTAGACTGAACATCAGTAGGCTGAAAGTGAGGTTTAATGGATTGATTGAAAATTCCAGTAGTGGTGGTATAAGATGGTACTATAATTAGAGAAGGTGGTGAATCAGTTGTATCATTCACGTGGTTATAGGGATGACCATGTTCATGAAGGATTTGAATACAAATTGTTCTCATGTGTTTCAAATGAAGCACTAGGGTCAACATAAACTATGTAAGAAGAATGAAGACCTTATTCTTTCAAAGAGGGGTATACAGTAGTAGGGTGATGGTCATCAAAGTAAACAAGGAAAATGATGATTCTCCTGATATATGAAGGAAAGGAGAGGAAAGACCTGATAAAAAAGAATATGAGCTCTTGAAGAAAAAATATATCTTAATACCTAGACTTCCCATGCCTTCCTTCCATTTTCTATTCAAAATCGTTCCTTAGTGGAGTCATGTAACTTTATTTGAATCACCAACAAGTTTCTTCAAATGTGTGGAGTCACCAGGGTGAAAAATTGCAGTCTGTTTTGTCATCAATCCTTGCTCACCATCAAGAATTGGTAGTAATATTTGTCGTATAGCCTAGGGAAGATCTTCAACTTCATCCCTGGCAACGGCTCCAAAAATGTTAGCACTAGAAGTCACACCTAAACTATTGTAGGTGTAATCCTAGTACCCATCAGAATATAAATGGTTAAAACAAGTTTATACTTGAGTGGATCAACAATATTGAGTAAGAAAGGAAGAGGGAAACAAATTGTCTGCAAAGGTATTCCATTAGACATGGATTCATAACATCCTATAGACCAAAGACATTTAAAATGTATACCAAATAAAAGCTTTATATAATGATGAGTAGAAGAATAGAGAATATGACAAAATGAAGAACATCCATTGTACAAAGATCCTTTCTGCAAATAGATTAAAGATTGCTTAAATAATAAACAATGATTTAATGAGCAAACTACAACAGATCCTTTGTTGTTCATGAATCCATCAATCAATGGTAGCTATGATCCTTAAAATTTGCAATATATTCAAGCAAGAGGATGACAAGAGAAATGGAAAACAAACAATACAATTTGATAAATAACTCTCATGAATCTTTAATGGCAGAAATGTTGATTACAAACAAGTTCTCGAGCTTACAAATGAGCAACTAAATTGCTCATCTATCTCTCTTTTCTCTTGGATAATGAATCCAACCCTTTCCTTATCAAAATCCCCTTCACATATAGTGAATTATATCTCTGTACTATGAGGAGGTCAAAATGAATAATCTACATAGGATACTCTTCCATTTACGACTCTGTTACAAAAGATTCCAACAACAACATAACAAATTCCTATTTTTTGGGATCTTGTCTATTGTGATAAATTCCTTTTGAAACAGGTCATGATGCTTGATATGGTGATAGAAAACATTTCCATCATGTCCAACTACCTCCTAGGAAACCATTCAAACCCCCTCATATAGGTGACATCCCTTCTACAACTCGGATTTATCAAATTGTTAGAGTTCGCAGAGCCTTTGACAACGTGTGTTGCGAACTTTCCTGTAGGTGCATGTTTACCTCCAAAATGATTCCAAACTTTAAAAATTGCATAAGAAGTTGGGAAAAACCTTCTAGAGCCTGCTACAAACCTCTTAAAACATGAATTAACCTTGGAGAAATCATATGAAGATGCTAAATTTAGCTCAAGACCCAAAATGATCACTTAAAGTTGTAATTGTATGCATAACAACAGTTGGAGGATGAACACGTTGTAAGTAGGAGGTGAGAAAAGAAGAAAAAAAATCTAACTTGGATGAGGCCGTAGATAGGAAGAATTGAATCAACTGTGTGTAAAACATAGGGTTTGTAGTGCTAGTGGTTAAGTTTGCAATGCCAGTTTGCAACGCGAATTGAACTAGTTTTTTATGAAAAGCTTGCAATATTTTCCACATCTGAGGAGAAAAATATTAGTTGACAAGCTAAAACCTTGAACCTAAATGAATCTCAATTGAGGAATGTTTTATCTATCAGAAAACAAAGAGTTTGTAGTGCCAATTTGCAGTGCACAGTTTGTAGCGCACAATTTGCAGCTCACAATTATATAATGGATAAGGTCATTGTTGCAAGAGGAACTGTAAATTGCTCATTTGGTATAAAAAACTTGAAAATGGCCAGGGTTTAGGATACCAATGCTGACCCATATTTATTTCATGATGATGAACACTATCATGACACCAAGACTCTTACATGGAATAAGGTCATAATTTTTGACTCATGAACATTTCATGTGCTAACAGAAACCATCTAGTGGATTCTGAATGTTTTTCATCTTTTGTGTTTTTCATTATCTTTTCAGCAGGGCTATGGGAATAGCCTGTGTATCTTGCATGGAAACTGCAAAGGATGTGGCCTCCGGTCATGTATGGACTAGGAGGTTCAATATCTTTCACTAAGAGGTAACGAGGGAGTAAATTTTGGGATTTCCATAAACAAAATATTAAAGGATAATATTAAAGTAGTGTTTTGTTTAAAAAAAATTAAATTAAAAATTAATATTCATTAGCTTAACATTTTTATAATTTTTTTACGATTTATAATTTTAAAATTGGATAATTTTATCTAATATTATTAACAAGGTTTAAATACTTTTACAACTTATATATATATATATATATATATATTCTTAAGATATATGGATTAATGAACTTAAAATTTGATAATTTGTAAGTGGTATTGGTAATGCTAACTCCTCTTAAGTGATGATCTTGATGTCTATCACTCTATATTGGTACACTTGATTCTATCACTTTGCATTGGTACATTTGTTGTCACTAATATCACTAATATTTCTTGTATATAAGTGTATTAATGGGTATTATTTTATGANCACAATTATATAATGGATAAGGTCATTGTTGCAAGAGGAACTGTAAATTGCTCATTTGGTATAAAAAACTTGAAAATGGCCAGGGTTTAGGATACCAATGCTGACCCATATTTATTTCATGATGATGAACACTATCATGACACCAAGACTCTTACATGGAATAAGGTCATAATTTTTGACTCATGAACATTTCATGTGCTAACAGAAACCATCTAGTGGATTCTGAATGTTTTTCATCTTTTGTGTTTTTCATTATCTTTTCAGCAGGGCTATGGGAATAGCCTGTGTATCTTGCATGGAAACTGCAAAGGATGTGGCCTCCGGTCATGTATGGACTAGGAGGTTCAATATCTTTCACTAAGAGGTAACGAGGGAGTAAATTTTGGGATTTCCATAAACAAAATATTAAAGGATAATATTAAAGTAGTGTTTTGTTTAAAAAAAATTAAATTAAAAATTAATATTCATTAGCTTAACATTTTTATAATTTTTTTACGATTTATAATTTTAAAATTGGATAATTTTATCTAATATTATTAACAAGGTTTAAATACTTTTACAACTTATATATATATATATATATATATATTCTTAAGATATATGGATTAATGAACTTAAAATTTGATAATTTGTAAGTGGTATTGGTAATGCTAACTCCTCTTAAGTGATGATCTTGATGTCTATCACTCTATATTGGTACACTTGATTCTATCACTTTGCATTGGTACATTTGTTGTCACTAATATCACTAATATTTCTTGTATATAAGTGTATTAATGGGTATTATTTTATGATAAGATTTATTTAAGAGACTTCCTCAATAATAATACTTCATAATAAATTAGTGTTTATTCTCATCAATGGAGGATTTGTATTTTGTTAATTAAAATCAAGTTTTAAAGGATATCTCCATACTATTTTGTGGAAAGAGTCATTATTACATTGTAATTACAACATTATTAGTGAACTAGTTTAGTTAAGGTTTATTGAGTCTATCTAACTTCATATGTTCATGTTGAATTTTGTAACTATGGTCGGTCTTCATAATGTGAAAAGTGAAAAGTCGTGTCTATTGGGGAGGCCAGTTTAGTATAAATAAGGAGCCAATTTGGCTCATTTGTAACTCAATCAATTCCCATATCCTAGTAAATCTATGTGATCATCTCATATAAAAATTTAACATGGTATCAGAGTGGGACTAGGCTCGAATCCTTCATGGGAGGGCCCAAGAAAATGAGAGAGCTATCTTGTGTTTTGTGACACGGAAGCATATTCCTTCAATTATTGGCATGGGCGATCTTCGACCTTCGAGATTAAACTTTATATTCTAACTCATCCTTACCATCTTTGGAATATTGATATCGGCTTTTGAAACTTTGATGTATTTTCCATTCCTTGGAACTTGGGAAATTGACAGGGTCATTCTTTGTCGAAGGACGACTTCAATGGGAAATGAGTGAATATTGAGGGCGATGATCAGGGTTCAACATGGAGGCGCCAAAGTCACCATCAACATCAATAATAACAATAATAATTCAACCATAGTCGGTTACATGGTTGTCTATGAGAATTTGTCGCAACTGGCTTAGATGTTATTCTTAATTCCATTTTGTTTTTGAAATTTATTTGAGAATTTGTGAAATGGAACATTCCAAGAGATTGGAGGGTTGATGTTCGGAGGGCTGCAAGGATGGTAGCGTATATTGACACTGATGCATGATGGTGCTAGAGGTGAGTACTATATAATATGGGTTGCGTTCACTCCCTTTAAAATTTATATATATGATCCAAGATGTGGTGGGAAGATGCATGTCTCTGCATTTGTTTACCTGCAATTCGGTGCGCGGACATTCATTTTTCTTCCTAGAGTACAGTTTGAATTTGGAACTTGGAGATTTTCTTTGGTGGAGGAAATCTCATTAGTGCAAATTACCTGAACAAGCCTTCCTTCTTTAATAGTTATTAAGGAAATGGGGAGGGCGACGAATCAAGCACAATAATTGTTGTAGTTGAATAAAATTGTGGGCTTGTAAGTTGGGCTTGGTTGAGCACGAGACTAGTGGGGGCTTATACTTATTTTCAACATATTCTTTAATAGTTTTAATGGGTGTTGTTGGTGTTCTATATCAACACGAGTATTTGGTGTTCTATATCAACATGAGTGTTCTAATAGTATTTGTTGTTCTTCAAACCCATTCAACACAATACCCCATAAGTCATCCATACGTAATCTAATTCTCATCTTAATGGCCCAAATATCATAATTTTTACCAGAGAATATAGGAAGATAATAATAACTACTGAATATATCCATTAATTCACAACAACAAGGATTGACGCAATAAACACACACAACAATGTAGGGTGTCAACTACCATTTTTATTTCTCTTTTCTTTCACACTTCATCAATGATATGGGTGTCGGGTACCACTGAGCATGCACCCTTTTAGTCTTTTTAATGAAATACAAGAATTAACATATTTTAATGTATATGACCATGCCTTCACCAACTTTACCACACTAAAATAGACAATCAAACCCATTGGGATACAACTTTTCTTCCTTCGTTCGACACTTTCTACTCCTGGTAAATTCCAACTTTCGCGATGTACAAATTGTAATATTTTCAAACTAATATAAGTTCAATAGCTTAACTAGTTAGTCCTATTGCAAGTAGAATACATGAAAATATATCCTATAAGGAACAACAAATAAAACATAAGTCTCCCTACTACAATCCCTTTGGAAAATATTGGACGAACCTATCTTATGAAAAAATCCATCTGTTGTGCAAGTCACTACAACCCTCTATTTTCTTGTAATCTATTTGCAAAATCCTCTCAATAAAATGGAGCCCCTTGTATTTTTCGACTTTGAAAAAATCCTCCAGTAGTTTCTTCATCTTTCCTTAAAACTTGTTCCTCAAGCTTCACCTTTCCTAAGTTCGCATATTTCAAATTCGGACCACATAGAAATTTTCAACACAAATATTTTTGGATTTTTGATGAAGTTAATGAAAAATCCTCCGATGTACATCATAGGAGTTACCTTCAACTCCTTTGATGTATGTCGGAGGAGTTCTCCTTAAATTTTTTGATGATCTTTGATGATTTCCTTCGATGAAATCATATGAGTTAGTGTCAACTCCTTCGATTTCATCTGAGGAGTAGTTTCCATCTTCTTCAACTGACTCCGACACATTTTTTTCTAAGTCCTCCGACGCACATCAGAGGAATTCCCACAAAGTCCTCCAATGTATGTCAGAGGAATTACCAACAAATTTGTCGATATGAAAGTCCCCATATACCCACATTTATTATGAAAACACCCATAAATATTTTAAAATGAGTCCCCCCTCCTCTTACCATCACTTATTGTTTACCGAGAGACCAAGAGTCAGGATCAGAGCTTGTTTTCCCTCAAAGTGTCAAAGGATTGAAAGCACCAAACCTGACCAACCAATATGCTTTCCCCATGTGTCACTCGCACGCTAGGAGAGCCCTAACCTAGCCTCTACATCCTAGAAATTATTTTTAGGGATAGGGTTTTATATGTATTTTGACAATCTATTTGTAACATCCCGGTTCTAACCTTTATAAACTATAATGTATTATGTAAATATGAATTAGGATGGTGAGCCGGTAAAGTTGAAAAGGGGCCAAAGTGCTTAGGAAATGTAACACTTCCTATACATTAATAAAATACACCGCCGGATGCAAGACCGACAAGGACAAAAGAGATAGGGGCTATGATTCCACGAGAGAGGGGGCTTGAGGGGATAAGTCTTGTTATTATTATTTTATTTACCCATAATTGATTTTATGGAGAAGAGGGGGTTACATGAGATTCTTGGGAGGGAGGCCATGTGGCTCTTGTCTTCATGTAATTATTTAAACATCCCTTGGTGGATTTTTTGGGGTTGTTCTTCCCTTGGTTCATCCTCTTCTCACTAGTTCACTCGTTCTTATTCCTCTTCACTCACTTCTGCTAGTTCGTGTGCTATGGGGATGAGCATGGAAACAAATGGCAGGAAGAGGAGAGCCATCGTTGAGTGGTTGTAATGATTTACTGATCATTCCCGGAGGGAATGGATGGTTGTGTGCATGAACTTGATGGCAGTTCGGATGGACTTTTCCACAACTAAGAGTCCTTGGAATTTCCAGTAGGGATATTTCCTGACTAGTAGCACTGGAGCCTTGGAGAGAAATGGAACAGCCTCAGGGACTGTATGGCAGAGAAAGGTGTTTATTTCTTGGGGTTGTGCAAGCTGAGGGGGAAAGAGAGATGGAAATTAGGATTGTTATGAGGTTGGGAAACCTGAGAGCTACTTAGCCAACTACTGTGTATTTAGACTTGGCCTAAGACCCGTCCTTATGGATTCATAGCCCTGGCTTGGGGGTGACCTGTTGTTGGGAGTAAATGAAAAGTAGTGTCTATGGTTGCGAGGAACATCCTTGGTCCATAGCCAGTTGGTGAACATTTACTTGCAAATATAAGTTCTCTCTGTGTTTTCTGTTTAATGTATTCCGCTGTGTATTTAATTATCTCTAAGATATGTATTCTAATGTTCCTCTCTGTTGGTTATTTGTTGTGCATGGCACATTGTTTATCTCTTTTGTTTTTGAATTAGAGATCAGATAACTGAGTCTTGGGACTGCAATGCCTAGCCTGCAGGTGGTTGGGTGTGTTTCATCCTGGTTAAGTGGCGTAGCCCAACCTCTAGGTGGTCATGTATGTTATAGATTGGTATTAAATCTTCTGTTTGAAACATCGGGCCAATATGGGCCGAGTTTGTTGGTTAGAGTCTCGTGGTTGAGATCAAATTATGACCGTGAAGTTGAAAATCTCAGTAGGAATGGCATTGCAGAATCTACGTAGGAGTTAGATCGTTAGAGATCAGTTGTAAGGGGTTCGAAGGATCATGACCGTCCCCATTCGAATTCGGGAGCGATTGCCACTGTAGGATCATGAGAGATCCGAGATCATTGGATCGGTGGACAGGTGAACATGGGTCGTCCGATGTAAAGGAATAAAGGGTTAAGGTCACAATTGTCGGATCCCATGGGAGAGAGAGATCAACGGATAGGAGGCATTGTGGGAAACCAAGTTGCATGGGAGATAATTTTCCAAGGCGGTCCCGCAATCCAAACCATGGTTTCACCAAGGGGTTACATGTCAACATCAAGAGAATTGCAGGGAGAAAAGCGGGTTACTCCAAACCGCCGATGCATGCCCCTGCAAATTGAAAGGCATGCAATAATGTGACATGTTAGTACTCCAACGATGAACCTCTGAAGAGAAGAAGTAGTCGGGGACCGTCGATCTGTAGGAGGACATGCGTCAACCGATCGTGTGCTCTAGGTGAAAGAACTCCGGGAAAAGGCGAGTAAGGAGAAGTTGATAATTGAGATTTCCAGACCCCGAAGATCCGAAGTGAATTGCAGTCATCCGATCTAGGAGGAAACATGGAAAAAATCCACACATTTCGGGGAAAATGGAAGGTTTAGAGTTGAGTTCTCTGAAGTACAAAGACTTGAAGAAAAATCGTAGTTGTTGATCCGTGGGAAACACGCATCAGTATATCACGAGATTTGGATAAAAAAAAATCGGAAAAAAATTGAAATTTGAGTTTTCTGAAGTCCAAAGGAACGAAGGAATTGCAACCATTGATCCTTGCAGCGGTAACTTTCGAAGTCCCAAAGTCTGGGGTTAATATGGGTCATTTGATAAGGGAGACACATGGTGGCAGTTTGGCTGGTTCGAGAAATCGAAGTTCGGGAGAATTGGAAGTGTGCTAGTGTGGAAACTCCTGAAGTCTTGAAGCTTGAAAAGCCGAAGTGGTGGGGCACGATGATGTCACCAGGAGGTGATGTGGACCCCAAAATTTTTGAAGTGACGTGGCTTGCGAACGTCACTGGGGATGACATAGACACATGGGATGTGTGCCATGTGTCAGTAAGTTTTGAGAATGCAGATGATTGAAATGTCATATAGGACGTGACATGTGTCACCCGCCTGATTGGACCATGTGCCCGCTTACAGTATTTCTCTACGTGGAAACAGATCGTGGACTTTGGAGAAATTAATCCGAGAGTTTTCAGTTGAGAGTTGAAACTCCCAAAGCCCGGAGAGCCAGAGACCCGAAGTAAACATCGACTGTCGGATCGTCCGAAGTAGACCTGAATCGTCAGACCAAGAGAATAGGTGGTGTGAAGCTGTGGATTTCAGGTAAGGAACTGAAGTAAACGTTGACTGTCGGATCATCCAAAGTAGACCTGAACCGTCATATCAGAAGAATAGGTGGCGTGAAGCTGTGTATTTCGGGTAAGGACCCGAAGTAAACGTCGATCGTCCGAAGTAATTCCCCACCGTCCAATTCAAAAAGATGTGTGGTAGAATCCCATGTATCTCGAGGGAGGTAAAGTTTGAGAATTGAGAATTCTGAAGTCCAAAATTTCAAAACAACCACAATCGTCGATCTGGGAGAGTTAAATTTGAACTATTGGTTCCCAAGAGGTAGATATCAGTCGTCCGTTTAGAAGCACCGTCAAGATCGCGAGTTCAACAATCACCTCTCATTGTGGGGATGGGAGGTTCTCGGGCTTTACGAAGTCTAGGGCATGCCACAATCGAGACCACGGTTTTGGAAAAAGGACACATCCTGGCTCGAGGTGAATTGCGGGGTGAAAAGTAGTTTGGTTCCAAACCACCTTTGAGCGTGGCCGCAATCGCGCGTATGCGCGAGGTCACCACCTAAGGTCACATATAAGGAGGGGCCAAGAGAAAAAGGAGTTAGCACCAACTCTGATATTTTTTTCAAGGGCGAAGGAGAAGGTCGCGGGGGCCATCGGACCTATGCCAGAAAGATGGAAGGGTCTGTGTTTAGATACAGAACAAAACCATCAAGGTTTCAGAGAGCCAATTCAACTCAGGATTGAAGACCCTTGAATGGGAGGTCGCGCAGCCTTAGGAGAAGGAGGTCTACATTAAGAAACAAAGGGAAAATAAGAGGTAACGCTCAAATAAATAAGCCCATGGTTTTGCACATCTGGTCATATGTAAATGGTTTGAAGGAAGCGCCTCATAAATATTTAATTCGACAGAGAGTTAACAATAGAATAATATAGGGAATTGATAAAGGGTCAAAATATGATTTGTTTGTGAACTAAGAACACAACAGAAGCATGAGTACGATATAATGAGTCAATCCATGTATGTGATCAACTCACGAAGACAAAAGAACCAACACACAGTCATGATTAAAAAAGACTTAATTCATATAAAAAGGAAAAATGATATTAATTAATGAATAATATTATCACTTAAATGAAAAGGCACCTGTAAATTTAATTGACAATTTTTGTATGATATGTATATCTCTAACAAGATGGATTCTTGCAGTTTTATCAGGATTAGAGGTATAACCAGATCAATTCAAGAATAGGATTAGATGTTAGGGTCATGGAGGCATGATTTTTCTTACAAAAGCTAGATGAGGTACTACAAAAGAAATAATCCTCACATGGGACATGAAGCTAGCAGGTGAATAATGTCATTAATGGGCATAGAAAGGAAAAGTAAGGTTCCATAGCCTTGAAGGTAGAGATGTGTAGATAGTTGGAAGCTTGATGTGGAAGGAAACAAAGAGCTTACGAGGTGGTGTGTGAATAATATCTATGTGTCAAGCATAGGAGTTCCAGGGAAGGATTTTTTAGATATGACTTATCTACTATCTAAAAACTTAATTAAGAGTTAATAGTGGAAGCAAGATGCCAATGCAAAGGAATTGGAATGCTCTCTCACTTCAAAAGTGGCACTGAATGAAAATGGATTTCCATTGGGGAATGGTACTAAGTGGGAAAGAATGTCCAGGTGGAACGTGGCTGGAAAAATGTTCAGACCCAGGAAACCATAGTGCAGATGAGAAGAATGGGAGTGCGCAAGGAATCAAGGATCTAAAGGAATTCAAGGACAACCAACTACAACAGAAATATATTTATAAATAAGTGAATTGAAACAGAAATGCACTAAAGTGCATGAAGCATATAATGAAGTTAAATTTCATATGCATTAGTAGGAATGCTGACAGTAAATGCTTGGTGCATATAGATGTGTAATTTTTAATATGTACATGCTTGGATATGCATATAACATGTTGGTGAAATTAGAATAGTTTGTTATTATGAAATAATGTTTGAGTATGACTAAGGATGGATTATGTATTCAAGAAAAATGACACAACAGGGTTAAATATGTGGATGTTGTTGTTTCTTATAATTTCCATCGAGGTGAAGACCCATGAGAATGGAAGGAATGGTGATCAAAATGATGAAGGGGGAAGTCTGTGAGCTTCTACAAATATCAGTTGGTCAGACAACAACAAGTAGGTTGGTAACAACCAGGCAGGTATGCATTTAGTTTCCGTTGATGCATACATGTTGAAGGGGATCGTGGTAAGGATTCCCTCAGTTAATTTTCATTATTTAAATTGATATGTAATGGCCGAAGGCCCAAAGTGTGTAAGTGTTGTTGATGCTAGAATGCACTTAGATAAAATGTCAATTGCATATTATTTTATTATTGGTTATGGGATCATAACCAGGTAATTCATGAGACATACTCCTTATATAACAATGAATATCCATAGAGCTAGTCATGTGTGAGACCATAATATGGTTGGATATGGAAGGGCTATAGCGCTATGTGAGTGCTCGATAGTATCTACTGTATATCTGATGTTTGTATTGCAACCTCTTTGCCAACACTGAAGAACACTTAAGGATTATATTCTTGGTGTTGTGTTTGGGTGGAAAAGGAAGGTAACCAAATAGTTAGGCAAGTAGTAGGAAGTGTGTGGATGATGTGTTGAATCATTGGCCAGACCTTCCAACTCATCATGTTGGAATACATGACATAGTTATGTGGTATTATGTAGTCAATGCATGGATGCATTGTGTAGATGTGACCATGGGTATTGTCACATTGATTGTTATCTGATTAACTGTTGCATTATGAAAAGTATGTGTGACTGATAATACAAGTGCATGTAATGATGAGTTCATTCCAATTAATAGTTGGATTAATAGAAGTAATTGAATTATAGTTGTAAACAATTCTGAGAGCACTTTGTGATTTTGTTTTGAATCATTGCCATGAAAATATATATCTTGTACATGAGATATTGACAATTTGTTTGGCTGAGGAGTGTTGAAATTGTAGGAGGAAAGGGGTCTGGGATATTGCAGTGTTGTAAGCCCATAAAGAAGATTGTTTCCTATTGTTGCAAGAGTCAAATTGTTATGAGCAGAAGCTCATGTCTAGAAGTTTTATTTTTCCTATATAAAACAGTTTTGGGAATTATGATTTGATAATTACCGACGAATTGTTTTGGCCAAATGTAAATTGAAGAAATTGTAGGTAGAATGGTATTGGATATGGAAGGGATGTAATCTCATAAGGAAGATTGATATCTACAGCTGCAGAGCCAACCATTATCAGTAGAAAGATCATGCTTGAAAATTTTTATTTTCCTATATAAAACAGATTTAACATTTATGTTTGAAATAGTTATAATGATATCTCATGATGATTGTATGTGTATAATATAGATGGGATGTTGGATATGCAAGATGGAAATCATGGAAAATTCTATTGTTGTGACATGAGAACCCTGTGTCCCTAGAAAACTTCTTGTGCAAGAGAACCTTGGTCAGGCAATATGGATTGCCTGAGGGACTACATAGCAGAAAAGGGGATGCCTGAGCCTGGGGCTGGAAAGTGAGTGACCACAAGGAAGAGGAGACTTTGATAGCTCTTGATTGGGGTCATGCACAGAATGGGTGCGTCAAGGAAAACAATGAGCCAAGTTAACGAGAAAACCATATGTATGCAGATCCATGAACTGCACAGATAAGTATTGTATTAGATTATGAAAATTTACTCTTACAATATGAGAAAGAATGATAATTTTATGCATAAATTTTGAACTGACATGCTTGCTAATTTGAAATATTGTAGGAAAACGATGAATGTTGAATATCTATAAGAGCACCAGACTATGAGAGAAAAGAAGGTGATGTTGGAGAAACTAAATGACAAAGGCATGGAAGGAAGAAAGTCCAATGGACTTGCTACAACTGGAGTTCTGGAACCCACAACTTGAAACTTCCTGGCTGAGTGCATTGAAGCTGGGGAGAAGTGGAACAACCTTAGGGACTACATGGCAGAGAAAGAGGTTCATTTCTTTGCGTTGTGCAAGGATGATAGGGAAGGAGAGCTTGTTGGTTGGAGCTGCTGCCAGAAATAAAAGTTTTGAAGATCATCATACATGTTTTGGGTCGGAATGCCTATGCATACATGTTTTAGGCCAGAGTGACTATGTAGATAAGATTGGGTTGGATTGCCTATGTTAATTAAGGCTAGAGGGCCTAGAATTGTAATGTTAATAACATTGGAATGGTGTTGTGCACTGAGGACAGTTCCAAAATAAGGGGAGGGGGATGTAACATCCTGGTTCTAACCCTTATAAACTCTAATGTATTATGTAAATATGACTTAGGCTAGTGAGCCAGTAAAGTTGAAAATGGGTCAGAGTGCCTAGGAAATGTAACACTTCCTATAAATTAATAAAATACATCGTTGTCTACAAGACTAACAAGGACAAAAAAGATAGGGGGATATGATTCCACAAGAGAGGGGGCTTGAGGGGCTAAGTCTTGTTATTATTATTTTATTTACCCATAATTGATTTTATGGAGAAGAGGGGGTTACATGAGCTTCTTGGGAGGGAGGCCATGTGGCTCTTATCTTCATGTAATTATTTAAACATCCCTTGGGGGATTTTTTGGGTTCATTCTTCCCTTGGTTCATCCTCTTCTCACTGGTCCACTCATTCTTCTTCCTCTTCACTCACTACTTCTAGTTCATGTGCTCTTGGGCAAAGCATGAAAACAAATGGAAGGAAGAGGAGAGCCATCAATGAATGGATGTAATGATTTACTGATCATTCCTGGAGGGAATGGATGGCTGTGTGCATGAACTTGATGGAAGTTCGGATGGAACTATCCACAACTGAGATTCTTTGGAATTTCCAGTAGGGAGATTTCCCAACCAGTAGCACTAGAGCCCCGGAGAGAAATGGAACAGCCTCATGGACTGTATGGAAGAGAAAGGTGTTCATTTCTTGGGGTTGTGCAGGCTGAGGGGGAAAGAGAGCTGGAAATTAGGATTGTTGTGAGGTTGGGAAACCTGAGAGATACTTAGCCAACTACTGTGTATTTAGACTTGGACTAGGACTCGTCCTTATGGATTCATATCCCTGGCTCATGAGTGACCTGTTGTTGAGAGTAAATGAACAACATCGTCTATGGTTGGGAGAAACTTCCTTGGTCTGCAGTCAGTTGGGGAACATTTACTTGCAAAGATGAGTGCTCTCTGTGTTTTCTGTTTAATGTATTTCGTTGTGTATTTAATTATCTCTGAGATATGTATTCTAATGTGCCTGTCTGCTGGTTATTTGTTGTGCATGGAATGTTGTTTATCTCTTTTATGCTATGACATGGACCTTGTCTTATGCATGTGGTGTGCATGCTTCTAACATTGTTGAGAAGTCCTTTGTTTTCAAATTAGAGATCAGAGAACTGAGTCTTGGGACTGCAGCATGCCTAGACTGCAGGTGGTTGGTTGTGTTGTAGTCTATTTAAGTGGCGATGTAGCCTGGCCTCTGAGTGGTCAGGTATGTTACACTATTTGATTCCCTCTAAGGATCAAGACCCCTTTTAAAACCTCAGTGATGACATATCTCCACCTTTTCCCACACTACCAACTTCGCCTATTCCCCCTATGAGTCCCTTTTGTTTCCTTAGGTATTCTACCCAATCCTCACATCAATATCCCATTATGGTTCCAAAACCATCAAAGCGATTTCACGCAGAGCCATGACCTCAAGTCATACCACCCACAAAACGAAGTTACATGGAAAACCCATTTTCGAAATCTTGTGAGGAAGCATGTATCTATCACCCAATTAAGAACGCATCGAAACTTAGTGCCAAAAGATGATGTAATCCTTGTTATTGTAATGTACCCAGTCACCAACAGGATGGCCATGCTACTTCAAAAACACACTTCATAACTAATTTTGAAATTCTAATAACATTTAATTAATAAACAAGAATGAAAGAATCACATGCATTAATCAAGATTCATGCTACAACATAAAAAAAAAATGAATATTATTCCATGCACAACAATAACCAACAAGCATGCATATTATAAATACAATATTCAAAGATAATAATTAATACACAACGAAAATAAATATACTATCAAAAGAAACCATGACAGAGAGAACTTATCTTAAGCAAATACAATCGCCAACTGGCTGCAGACCAAGGACGTTCCACCCAACCATAGACACTACTATTCCAAGTATCAGCAGTAGGTCACCCCCGATCTAGGGCTATGAATCCATAAGAATGGTTCCAGGATGTCACTCAGCTTCCCAAACTAGTCATCACTCAAGCTCTCACAGGTTTCTCAACACATAAGAATCCAAAGTACACCAACTTTCTTCTCTCCAACCTACACAACCCAAGCGAATGGACTCCCTTCTCTTCCATGAAGTCCCTTAGGATGTCCACCTGCTTCCAGGGCTCCAGTGCATCTGGTCAAGAATATCCATGCTAAGAATCTCAGGATTTACAGTTGTTTCTATAGCAGGAAAACCCCCCTATGGACTACACTAGGGTTCAACATGTAGGCAGATCTAACCGTCTAAAAGTTTCCTACATTTCTAACTACCCCAGACATATCCCACATTCATATATGAAAGACAAAGTGAAAAGATCAGGTAACTTTACCTTTTACTCAGCATCCGGTATCAATCCTCTTGCGTTCGATAGCTCTGCAGACTACAAGCCTCCTCCCAAGGCTGACCTGCATTCAAAAACAGATAAACATGAAACTACAAAGCATGCATCTCATATATAAATCATGGGTTAGATGTTAGAATGAAACATAAACTGAATACAAGCATTTGACACATCATATTTCGGGACAGGAAAAATATTTATTTTATTGATATGACAATGTTTACTTACAACAAAGGTTGGTGACTGCTCCACGAATCTGGTCCGAGCTCCTCTTCACCAAGCTCCAACTGCGCTTCCACATATATTTCTCCTCTCACACTTCTTTTAAGGAAATGGAATGGGCTTATAATGGAGGAAAAAGGAAAGAATGGGGAATTTTGATGCAAATCTCACAAGGTGGCTACAATTATTTGGGGCAAGAAGGGGATGTGAAACGGGTAGAGTTTCATTGTTCTTATGCTTGGATTAGGAATGATACCCCAACACCTCCTTTTATATGCAAAAATTATGGTTATTCGGTTGGGTGACGGGCTATAGGTGGTGGATCAGTTGTGAAACTACCCAATAGCCCGTAATCTCAACTAATTCCTTGCAACTTTTTAATTTTTTCAACTTTTGTGGGTATACACAGGCTATAATGGTGCAGCTAGAATACGTACGCGAGTTGTAGTGGTGCAACATGTGTGTGTACATGGGAAGTAGTGGTGAAGGGCCTGTACATATTCGAAAATAGAGTTTTAAGAAGAGTTTGTCAGTGATGGCTTGGAAAAAATAGCAAGTAAGACAACCAAATGTCAGGTATGCTTGTATGGAGCAATTTAGGGTTGTAACATATGCCCCCTAATGTGTGAGGTTAGAATAGCATTTGATGGCCAAAACACATTACAAAATATTGACCAATGTACGAAGCAAGTGAGCCCGAGACTAGAGTTCGAGAGGTGTCATCTGCAAAAATAACAATTGTCTCTCCGAGGCGGGCATATCCATGTTCGAGATGAAATAAATCATGGCATCCAATCAAATACACTACATATCCATGTCATATAACTATATAAAGTGTATTCGCAAGAAATACACATCGGATATACATCTCAAAATCAAAGATATACATATATAGTATCCATCTTCAAGAAGCAAATTGTAAATTCTAACCTTGTACAATATCTACTGCAAACTGATATTCAGAAAAGAACAGAAAAGATACAATGGCAAATACAAACATTACACAGAGATTTTTCACCTGGAAACCCAAACCGGGAAAACCAAC